>OU426980.1:117010842-117033342 GCA_911387785.2 Aelia acuminata | reverse complement strand
GACTTCACCATTGTATGTTAAAATTTTACTTAGGTTAATTTTTATTTTTATATCTCTTTGGCTACACAGATCTCCCTGTATAACCTTCTTAGACAGTTGATAAAGAAATACTTGTCTCATGAGTGCATGTTGTCTCTTTTGTTGTTTCAAACCTTATTTTCCCGTCTCGTATTAGATGGGTTTACAACAGGAAGTATCTTTTTTTTTAGTTACTGCCAGTAAAAAGAGCTATAAATATTCCTTCAATTTATGTAGTTCAATCAAAAGACGAATCGATATTTGTACATTAAATTTTACCAAAAATATGGCCATTTTCTGATTTTAATTTGAATATATATATATATATATATATATGTATATGCGTAGTTCTTCATCTGAGTAGCTGCTGCACATTCATCGTCATACCATGGTGATCTCGCCACTCGCCTTTCCAAGCCCACCACCTCCTTTGCTGCCCCCTTGATAGATAGCAGTCGAGAGCATATCCCACTGCTGTTGGACAGAGCCATTCCCAGCGCCAAGCTCTTCAACGTCTCATCCAGCTTCGTTTGGAACTTTGCTCTTACTTCAGGGTCTTGTAGCTTGTGTACCGCTATTTTCTCTGCCTTACTTCCTTGTGCCTTCCACATATTGGATATTGTTGCTCTGATTTTACATATCACCAGGTAATGATCAGAATCTATGTTCGCTCCACGCAGAGTTGGGCAAATTGTAATCTGAATAAAGATTAATGAATATGAATAATTGTAATCATAAAAGAAATGAATAATGAATAACCATTATTCATAATCAGTGCGGAGTATTTTTAATGATTATTGAGTGTTTATGATATTCATTTGAAATGAATAATGAATAACTGGTATTCAGTTATTCATTATTAACAAATACTGATAAATTCAGTTAGTCATTATTCATGAATAATATATTCATGAGCTAGAGTTAATATAATATTCCTCAATCATGAATACCTAATATTCATCAATCATGAATAACAAATATTTACCAATCATCAATCATCAATATGATATATTCATAATCATTATTCATTTAAATTTAAAAGACGAGGATGCATTTCTGAATTAAAAGATGTCCTAATGAGCAAGGACAAGTCCTAAGAGTGAGTGTAGTCAACTGAACAGCATTTGAAGTCACAAGTAAAGAATTAGACCCTGATTCCAAAGGGTATTAGTAAAGGTCTATTGACAAGAATAGAAAGAGCAAACAAATTTTCAACCATCAATCATAACTAGTAAAACTCAGAATTGTGATTTTTTGGTAATCATGATTAATGAATTAATATTATTCATGATTAATGAATGATCTGTAATCATGAGTAGTGAATTCCCATTAGTCATGATTAATGAGTAGTGAGTAACTATGAATAATGAATTCTTCTTAATCATGATTACTGACTTACATTTAATAATGAATAATGGTCATTCATGATTGTTGAATACATTATATTCATGAATACTCCACGAACAGTGATTAATACAATTCATGATTAATGATTCCGCGCTAAAGAATGATTTGTGAATGATGATTACAATCATTATTCACATTATTCATAATTAGTCATGATTACATTTTTATTTAAATATGCCCAACTCTGGCTCCACGGTACGTCCTACAGCTCATAAGGTTGGACCTATGCCTCATGCTAATAAGGACGTGATCTATCTGGTTCACCGTGCTCCCATGTATAATATTAGAACCAGTAAATATGTGTCACCACAATTAACCACCATCCGTTTTTTTAATGTTTCAAGAAAAATTATCATCTTTAAAGGAATTTTTTTAACTACTCGATTTTTTTTACACTTTAAGGTGCGGGAAGCCTGTCAGACGATATCAATTCATATTTCAATTACTAATAATTCTACAATTTATACAAAATCAGACATCAATTCATGAGAACTAATATATCGTTCATAAATTGCATAGAATCAAGGCTTAACATTTGTATGAGCTTTCCTAAAACTTATACAAAAACTAATCTCTCCAGGAGAATATATATTGTTCATCTTCATCCTGTCTTCATCTCTTTTCAACGAGTTCTTAACCCCTATCATCAACCTAAAATTATTAAAGTCATTTGATTCCTACAGAAATAAATTCGTTTCAATTAAAAGATCTATATTTAAAAATTTAAATACATTCTGCTATAATTATATAGGAATGACAATGAAATAAATAAACAGGTATGTTCCTCTTAAATTTAACTCTTGTCTCCTAAATTAATAAAATTAATTAAGCCCTGAATTCAATTAATGTATAACGAAATTTTATATACAAATTATTGACACTAAAGGATTGTAACATAAATAAAATAACTAATTATAATTTAATTATAGATTGATGTGGTCAGAACCCAGAAAGGTTTTTTTAATAGAATAGATGCAATGATGCATTATTGCAGTCGCACAACTAAAATAAAATACAACTATTTATCATTAGGTGCCCATATTACTAACCGTAAAGTATTTCTATTCGTAATAATTTCCTAAAAACTATTAAACCATTTCATCCCAAGAATCGAAATATTTTGAATTTCGGGTTTTTCTTTCTATTTTCTATGATTGGTATACCTAAAAATTATTGCCCTTCGAGAACCCTATTTTTCTGAAAAGTACTCTGGGTCATTGGGGGTCAAAAGTAATAAAATAAATCATCCTCAATTGTTTCCTTTTTTAAATTATTAGATTTCTTTAAAATTTAAAAATTTACTATCACAATATTAATGAAACACCAATAATTTAGTGTGAAAACTATCTTTGGCATTTTTAGAAATACTTTAGAACCTTATACATTAAAAAGAAATAAAAACCTTGTAATGTAAAATAAAATTCATTAAATGATATATGAATATTAATGATGCATTAACTCATCTCTAGAACAAAATGGGTTTATCAAGCTAAGTTACTGAAAATAGTTCACTGTTTTAAGTAGTTTTTCACGTAGATAGAAAATTTAATACTTCACCTAATTAATCTTCTATAGTATATTATCATCACCCAGTACCAAAACTTCTGATATCCTTTTTTCCTGTAAACTATTTTTTCAATAGCCTTGCCCAGAAAAAATAAAATATATTTATATTTACGTCATCCTTAAAAAAAAATCTAACAACGTATTATCGACCATGGTATAACTTTACAATTATATTGTAAGGCTAATTAATGTCTTAGTAGGTACAGATGAAAACATTTAGTTCTTAAAAAAAAATTTCATGAATGAAAACTTTAATATCGTTAAGAATATAAAAAAATAATAATTTATTTAAAACATAAATGTTGAGGCTTCGCCGAGGTTTTTAATCACATGACATTTCATTATTAATATTTCTTTTTAAAAAATAAAAAGAAAAAAATATTTGTTTTAAAGGCTATTTATATGCCATCAGCTTATGTTTTAATTCAACTGAACTTTATTCCAATAACTCCATATGCCACAAAAGTTGGTTTGCCAGGAAGTTTGTGACGGGCAAATATCTCCGTTATGGTCCCGTTAATTTGGAATATGCCATAAACTCGGCCAAACTGAACTCAATGCCTCGCCCGGGAAACGCAGTGCAAACGTTTTATGGATAAACAAACCACAGTCGGGACGAGAATTTACTTCTCTGAGTTGTATTGCCCAACATAAAGAGAAATTTAGATTATTCCCTCAAACCCAACGGTGCTTTATTCGAGGTTATTTGACATTCCAAAAGTTTCATCTAAGGTGTTTTTTTTTTTTAAAGGAGTAAGTAGAAATCGAAATTTTGTTTTCATGGAAACCAATCTTATTTTATTTGTGCGAAAATATTATTCGCGCATTTATTTTTAAAATTTGTAGCAATTTGAATTATCTTGCATTTCATTGTACTATGCAAGAAGACCTGGCAATGATTTTAATGACCCGGCAACAATAGACTTTTACTTTCACTTACCTGTATATGAAATGTATAGTAAGGGTATTGTAAGTATTGCGATCGTGAAAAATTTCGACTTCCGGTTTTCAACGGAAACACACGTTTTGGGGTCCCCTGAGTTCAAAAAACTAAGTCCCGCGAAATGGTCTGTGTGTATGTGAACAGACTAGCTCAAAAACTATAAATCGTACGAACCTTAAATTTGGTATTTGGTGTATGTATGTATATATATTATGCCCGCGATGCGACAGTTAAAATTTCATCAAAATTGGTCAAATGGGGGGGGGGGGGCACTTTATTTTATAACTTTTTGCGTTTTTTCGATTTTCTCAAACACGGATCTAACGATTTAAATGAATCTCGTCATGTTTAATGATAATCATTTATTCTTTAATATCATGTAAGTTTTGTTTGTTTTTTTAACAAACAAATATCCAGTTTATCATCATTAAATTATTCTGAGGGGGCTTAAATGGGGAAGGGGTCTTTTTGTCTTCCTTTAAAGTATATTTGTTTTAGTTTATATCGAAAAGCTAACGATCTCTCATTATGCTTAAAAATAAGAAATGGCTAAATATGAAAAAAAAATCGAGTAAACATATACAGGAGAAAAAAAGAAAACTATTCCGGCAACTCATGAAACACGCTAGCCCACGCCTTTAATGACAGACCATTGTTTATAATTAAAGACGTTCCGTTCATGGAAAAGAGTAATCAATGTGTTTTGAAATATACATATAATGGAAATTATTTGTTTCCATTGTAACTAATAGAAGTTTTCAAGAACTAAATAGAAAATTATAAAATCGGCAACGATGGAGGATTATGCTTTGATTGCACTATGCCGAATTATCACAAATAAATCCTTTAATCTAACTAACCATCAAAATTGTTGGTGTACTTTTATTTTTATTTGAGAGTAAATACAAACAAAAATAAGAAAATGAATGTGGAAAAATGTGTGAATTTGAAGAATGGCGTTTAAATATTTGTCAAAACACGTCAATTTCTATTCTAAGTAAGTTGGTAAGTGAAAGGTGTGTGGTGCTAAAAAATCTAACTCTTAGACTCAACATATTAATTTTATAACTTAAAAACTAGAGATATCAAGATCCATGAAAATTCATAGGAGTTGTAAATATCCAATTAGACAAAAATATATATTATTTATAAGTCTACATACCTTGTAATTTCTAACATGGCGGTTTTATCCTCAAGTAGTTTTCTATTCAAAAGGATCACACAGTTACACTTATTTTTAATTCTGTTGAATCGGCCACGACACGTAACAAAAATTAATAAAAACACTTTAACGAATACAATAAAACAGTTTAATGAAGAAATTCAAACGGTTTAAATAAGAATAATCAGATTTAACCAGATCCGAACGGCACTATTATAAAGACTGAATATTGTGATATTTCCAAGTTGAAGAGTATTCTGGGAAAGAGAGGGGATAATTGAGTTATAGTCTTCCGCTGCAACTTAGATCAAAACAACATCTTTTAAAAAAGATAAAATATCTAATATGAAGTCAAACATTTCCTAACTTAAAGAAATTTCTCCTAGAATATATGAATGAATATTTAAATTTTAACGAAGTAAATATTCATCTCTCTTTTATTTTTAGTATATTTATTCCTGAATTAAAAAAAAAAAAAAGAAGTAAATAAATATATTTTATTACATATATCTTAATTTGCCCATTTATTATTTTCCTCTTGATAAAATACTACTATCTAATAATTAATGAACTATCATAATAGTTTTTATTAAAAAATTAAAATTATTTATTTAATGATTTCATATCATATATTAATTTAATTTAAATCGAATTTTCGAGCATAGATTTTACCTATACATTTTAATGTACATCAGAATTCAAAGTACAGATAAAAACAACTTCAAATTTAACATAATTATTATTTTTAATTATAACTATATATTCAATTTCAATCGATTTATTGTAGCTTTAAAAATATTTTACCGACAAAAACCTACTTTAAACTGGATTTATATACCTATAAAAATGGTTAATTTTTAATACATTTATTAATATGTTTGTGTATATGGTTGGACATCTAATTTCAATGAAACCAAACAGAACTAAAAGAGAACACAAAGCTTTAATTTTATATTTTCGAATGTATTAATGTTAATTAGAATTAGCTGGTACAAGTAAAAATAAATTTATATATTAATGTTTAGTATTTTTAAAAGTTTAGGTACAACTTTAACTTGATATTATATTTCAGATTATTTCTTATTAAATTTATAATCTAACACGGTAAGAAGGCTACATTGGATATGGTGGGGGTGAGGTTTCTGTGAAAACATCTTCAGTTCAGTGCAGTACGGCTGTTTGTTAGGTGTCGTGTGCCTGGTTTTTTTTTTTTTTTTTTTTTTTTTTTTTTTGTTTTATTTATTAAATTGTAAAATTGTTTTAAAGTATTAAATGATACCATTAGATAATTTTTTTCTTTGTTATTTAACCAGTTAATCTATACCAATATAATTTTAAATTAGTAATAAGTGCTTTAACATTAGATCATACTATTGAGCAATCTTATACCTTTCCGCAATACTCTAATAAAAGATTTTTCTAGAAAAAATTTTCTTTTTTTTTAATTGATAGAATTTATTTAGTTTATATAATTAAATTTAATGATACATTCATCGCAACAGATAATGGTGAAATTAAATTTACATATTAGCTTTCTTTGTGTTATTAAAGTCAAAACTAATAAAATATTTTTTATAATCTGAAGCTTTAAATATTGTTAAAAATTAAAATATTCAAAGTAATATTTCACAATACATCAATAATGTGAGCCCTATAGGCTAGATTTTATATCGACAGCTTTTTATTTGCTTTTAGATACGTATCTATTAATGTAAAAATATTTTCTGAATATTGCATTTTAGTTTTATCTGCTAAAAGGGACGGTACTTATATATGTTGAAGTACATAAAGTGGGAACTTTCAGCCAATCAGAATCTGCCACCTAGTAGGAGATTACTGCACAGCAACAATATTTCTTTTTAAAATATTTGGTCTTACTAGATTCGGATGTGTGTTACAATGTGCGGAATTACTTGTCCTTTTTTAAAGTGTGAAAAATAATTACTTTTTTCGGTAATTCAGTGCGATAAGTTTTTGAAAGTGTTTTCAAAAAAGAAGGAAGTTGCCATCTTGGAAAAATCAACTGTGAGTTCAATTACCTTATTTCCATATTTATACTTTTATACTGATGTATTTCTTCTTTATTCTTCATTATATATTTAATTGTTTTGGTTTTTCTTCAATAGAGAACAATCTCTTATTAATAAGCGGATTGTTTCATCCTTAAATCTTTTTTTATATTGTAAGTTATTTGATGAAAAATGAGAAATCGTAGCTCAACTTTTTTTCCCCCTAAAAAAGTATTACCTGTTCCCTATAAAGAAATAAAAAAATGTTCAATGACAGATTATTAAATTATAGATAGCAAATTTTTAAAATATATTTTGTTTTACCTACCCTCCCAAAAAAAATAGTAATCACATATGCTCTCTCTTCGAAACGTAATGTTTTAAACTTAATTTATAATGCACATAATAACATAAAACTCTGTTTATTTGAGATATGGCTTTGCTGACATGAGTGAGCGAGTGAATTTTAATAAGTTAGATTTTACTAACCAATGTGTAACTAAAAATTCAAGACTTTCCTTTGTCATTGAAACAATAGAAATATTAGTTTACCCATATTTCTGGTCCAGAAGTGTAGTGATACAACTGCAAAAATTAAATTTTTAATTTAAAATTTTGAAAATTAAGTTTTGGTCTACTCAAAATTTCATTTACTTCAAGTTTTTAAATCTGCACAAGTTTGCTTACGAAATTCCCTGCTAAATCTATGTTCCATTCAATCCAAATAATAAAGGATTTTTTTAAACAAAAAAAATTGCATCATCAGTTGTAAAAATAAATATAAAGATAATGTCGCTGTTCCGGAAGTATAATGACAGAACTGCAAACAGTAGAATTTAATATTACAAGCACAATGAAATAATATTAATTTATTTGGATAGAATGGAACATAGATTTAGCAGGGAATTTCGTAAGCACACTTGTGCAGATTTAAAAACATGAAGTAAATGAAATTTTGAGTAGACAAAAACTTAATTTTCAAAATTCACTTCTAAGGTCACAGTGAAAAGGAGGCAAAATTAATAAATCCAAAAAATCAAAATTATTTTGAATTTGAGTACTTTGTAGATAAACCTTTATTTTTTATTACCTCTTTCATACAATTGGGCATGGATTGGACAAGCTTTTCTGTTTAAGGTGGGCTCATCTTGTCCCATTCTTCTTGAAGAACCTTTTTGGGATCTTCTCTATTTGATATCTCATGTTTCCTCTGTGCTGTTTCTAATTTACTCCATGAATTCTCTATGACGTTTAGGTCTGGTGATTGGGGAGGTGTTTTGATGGTTTTGGGACAATTATATCAACACCATTCTCTTGCAAGATAAGAAGAATGCATGGGATCGTTATCACTATAAAAAGCAAAAATATTTATTATTCCAAGCTCGGTTGCACTTGCTTTAAATTTTTTCTTTCAGGATGTGACGATATAAATTCCTATCTGTTGTTCCCTCAATAACATGAAGATTTCCTACCTCCAAGGCAGCCCCTACACCCCCAAACCATGATGACATGACCACCTGCAAGTTTGATGGACGGGTGAAGATTTTTTTCATGCGCTCTTCATTTGACTTTCTCCAGACGAAACCTCTTTCATCAGAGCCAAACAAATTAAATTTCGTCTCATCCGAACACTTTTCAAGAAGTCCATGTCTTTTGTTAAACAATCATTAGCAAAATTGATTCGAAGATTTTTATTTTTGTCACTGATAAAAGGTTTTTGCCTTGCAACTCTACCTCGTTTTGTCTTTTTCTTAAGACTTATTTCTCGTTCACGAATAGTTGTATGCTCACCCATTTCAAGCAAAAGGCCGAACTAGACTGATTACTTGTATTCATATTGCTTATTTTTGTTTTCATAGAAAGAATGAAAAGGAATTAAAAGGTTAATAAACTCATTTACCTGATATTTAAAGAATACTTGTTACTTTCACTTTTTTCTAAAGGGAAATAACGATTGCATCTTTTTCACCTTTAATCCCTACAAGTTTTGATGAAGATTTTTTTTTCTACTTCTATAATTGCTGTTGTGTTGATTTGATTATATAAATTTAATGTATGACAATGAATCATTATGTCCTCATGTGCATTGGTTTTCAAATTTTAACAAAGAAGAAGTAATTAGCATTTGAAATAAAAATATTCTTTTGCATCATTTTGACTGTGAGCCACTGTATATATCTTCTTTTTACGAAAAATTCTATTTTGCAAGGAAACCTTAATATGTGCTTGAATTTTATTTTATCTGGGTAAAGGTAAAGAAGAAACACTGTCACATGTAAGATATAGCAGCCATGTCATTGCATTATTCTTATAAACATTAAAAAATATATATATATAAATAAAAAAAAATAAAAAAACCTGTACCACTACAACCCATAAAGGGTCTTGGGTTCAGTACTATGTAAGGAAGAGTACTGTTTCTTGGTCAGCGGTCGTGCAAGGAGGTGATTTGACCGTGATCACGCTCAACCGCCAGGTTCTTTCCCCTTAATTTTTCAATGAAGGGTACCCACTTTATAGAGGCTGGGTTTGCCCCAGGAGGGTCTCTCGGCCCACGAGACGAACTTTGGCGAATAATAAAGATATCATAAGCCATGTCAGATTCGAACTCGGGACCTTAAGCATAGCAGTCCACTGCCTTACCAGTGGACTTCCCCGCTCCCCTATATATGTAAATTGATAAAATATTTGGGGAAGGGTCGTGGACGCTGTGACCACCAACCCCCCCCCTCCTCTGGATCCGCCCTTGCATGATATAACCTTATATTTTAAATAGGTACTTCTTTATGTAAAACGGTGTTATTTAAAATGTATGTATATATTTTTCAGTAAAACAAAACTAATTTAGGCTGAACACCAATTAAGCTAGTTATGAAATAAGAAAGAGTGTATTTGAAACGTTCACTTCAATAATGCAATTTGCAGTGAGCCAGCGAATATAAGGATATTTGATTAAAGAGAAGGGCCATTTTAGATATATCTACTCGTTATTCGAATTATTTCTTCAGTATATCGAGTCACAAGTGATTTCCTCTCTCAATTCCATAGACTTTTTTTTTATTATTATAATAACCTAACGGTTTTTTTTTCAAAGATTCATTTATAAGTTATGTTTCGAAATATTTCTTGTAGAATGTTTCAAAGATAGAAAACTACTTTATTTTTCAAGAAATTCTGTATAAATACGTCTATTTCCTATTACACTCAACATACTCATCAATCTCATATTACTTTATTTGTTCTAGTTTTTTTTTTGTTTTTTTCAGAAAAATATATTAGGAATTAATTCTGTATTTCTGTTTTATTATTTTAGAAGACCGATTTTGTTTAATTTTACCCTTATATAATTAAATTTTTCTTTACTTGCCATGGTAATTACAAATTTTTGGGGACCGACTCTACAGTGGCTCACAGTCAAATTGATACACCCTGTAGGAACTAAAAAAAAAAAACTTTAATGGTTACAGTAAACAAAAAAACCCATTAAATTTCCAACACATTTATTTATAATCTCTATTGAAATGTGTCATAACTCAAAAAATTAAAATATTCAACTTCATTATTTAAAAAAAATGAACAAAAAAAAAAAAATCAATAATTTCACCTCACAGTCAAAATGATACAACACACTTCAGATTAACTTTTATATGTTATTTATTTAGTTCAATATCTAGTAGGCAAGCCTTTATTTTCTACCACTTTTTTAACTCTGTTTGGAACTGATTCCACCAACTTTTTGGTGAATTCCGAGCTCAGCTTGTTCCATTCTTCAAGAAGATATTTTTTAAAGTCTTCTTTGCTTGAAATCGCATGTTTCATAATTTCTACCTCCGATTTCGCCCTGAGGTGTTCTATTACATTAAGATCAGATAATTGTGGTGGAGTTTTTATAATTTTTTGGCAGTAATAAAGCAGCCATTCCTTAACTAACATAGCAGGATGTTTGGGGTCATTGGCATGATAAAAACAAAATTTGTCTTTGAGCGCTAGTTTTTACGCACTTTCTTTTAATTTTTTTTTTTAAATGTCTATGTTAACATGCTTGTTAACGATGTCATCAATAAAGTGAAGATTTCCCACAACAGTGGCCGCCATTCATACCCACACCACAACATTGCCACCACCATGTTTCACAGTTGGTCGTAATTTTTTTTTTTTTTAATTTTTTTGTGAGCTCTTCTCCTGGTTTTGTCCACACATAGGAACGCCCATCGGATCCAAAATATTAAATTTACTTTCATCAGCAAATATCACCGTTGCCCAAAAGTCAGGGTCCTTCAACAAAT
This sequence comes from Aelia acuminata, assembly GCA_911387785.2. Taxonomy (NCBI): domain Eukaryota; kingdom Metazoa; phylum Arthropoda; class Insecta; order Hemiptera; family Pentatomidae; genus Aelia; species Aelia acuminata. Next base: position 117,021,951 of record OU426980.1, on the reverse strand, counting down.
ATTCAGTTGCAAATTGCATCCTAACTTTTTGATTTTTCTTGCTGAAAGAAGGTTTCTTACGTGCTACTCGTCCATGAAATTTATTTTTTCTTAGCACACGCCGCACTGTTTCTGCACTTACTGGCTTACCTAAGTGTTTGGACAGTTCTACGGCTATTTTGGGTGCAATCAAGCGTGGATTTTGTTTTATTTCTCTGACGATCCAAGTCTCATCCCTGTTACTTAACATTTTACTTGCACTTTTAATTTTTTTTTCTGGCAATTAGATTTTCCTTTTTGTATCTCTCCACAATATGCTGGACATTTAACGGCTTTTTTAAATGATTTCAGCTATTTGATTGAGAAATTTCCCATCATTAAAATGTTGAATAACCAACTCACGTTCTTTACAAGTTGTATGTAGACCCATTATTTAAAAAGCTAAAATATACGACTGATATTGTTTTACCAGTTTTGAAAAGAACCTAACAGTTTCGACACAAGAGTTTAACTAAAAGAAAATGGTTTAATGTAAACAAATATTGATAAACATCAAGGTGTATTATTTTCACTGTGAGATAAGTAAATAGAATACAAACGTGTTTATTGTTATTCTTATATCCTGGCTAATTTTTATCTGTTTATACGCAAAGAACATATTACTGTGATGCCAATGGATAACAAAAAACTATAGTTTTGCGTATAACATAAGTAGAACAATTTATTTATCAAAAGATTTCTTTGAAAAGAAAGGTGTATCATTTTGACTGTGAGCCACTGTATATCTCTCTACCATCGGTGATAATTTAAGATTTTTTTTTTCGGTTTTCGATCATTCAATAGTCCATTGCTGAATAACAAACCACGAAATTGGCATTGATTGCAAAAGGATATTTTAAAATTCTAAAACCCTGAGTTGTACAGCCACGGTAATTAAAATATTCAACTTAAGCAGCAAAAATATTACATATTTGTTTAATTTACAGTCGATTAAACCGCTGGAATTTTGTATGTTTTACCCGCGTTTCATTGGTAAACAAAAATTTTCGTAGTTTGTGAATCACCCATATTGTTCAATGGCTTAAAATTTCGTAAAAATCGATATTTGAAAATTACAAAGATTATTTAAGAAAATTATTGATCCAAATGATTGAATAAATTAAAATAAAAAGGAAAAAAACAACAACAAAAAACAGAAAAGGGGGTTAGGTGGTTGCAATGTGAGGCCACCTATTATGTACATATGTATATGCAAAACTACTATCACTTGAAAAGTAATCGAGTCAGAAACGGATATCGTAGAGATCACTAGAGAAGAAACAAGTTTTTTTTTTCGTAAATACCATTACTGTAAGTATTTTAAATTCATTTTTATATGAATCATTTCGACACTTTAATTTAAATAAAATAGTTTATTAGGCACAGGGTCATACATAGAGAATGAAAGGAGTCAGCATTATTATATATTGAGATTTATGCATATATACATGTCTTTCTCAGGTATTGCTCCTTTTGAAAGATTTTTAAATAATTATTGTCTGAAGAAGAAAAAAATCAAAAAAATAAATTAAAAATATCCTTTCTTTTTGGAATTTTAAGGGCAAAAATATTGTTAAATAATTCACCTAGAAGTATGATTTATGATTAAGTCTTATCCGAGGCCGAAAATGTAAAGAATATTTAAATATAAATCTTTAAATCGCCGATTGATCAAATTCTATTAAGGCGTTTTAGCACCCTTCACCATCTACCACTGTGAAAAAAAATTAGACCAACTATCAATAAAATAACTTATGATATAATGTAATTTAAAAACTATCTTTTTGTAAAGCATATAGTTAACTTGGATGCAATTAAAACGCAGTTCAGCTGATAATTTTACTGTCATATTTCTTATTTATAAAAAATTAAAGCCTAATAGAAAACAATTATTTTAATTTTAGAAAAAAATATTCTCATCTCTTTGGTATTATTTTATTTTTCTATTAGGCTTTACTTTTTATACTATTGTACCAAATATAATATATAAAAGCATATGATTGAAGAGAGTTCCGCTGGACTTTTTGTTCGAACAGTTGGAACTAACTAGTACATCTACGCTTGTCGAGAACATTCTAGATTGTTCTAATTTAGATTTAATATAAGTAACGAAGGACTGGAGAGTTAGCCTTACTCTGAAGCTCGAATCATATCGTTATTTTTGTGTCAATGTACCGTTACAAGTTGATACTTATTAGGTATAACCTTGTCGATTATTTCAGTTTTTATTTGTCTGGCATTGTGAGTTGTAAATTTTCGTTAGTAAAAATTGCATACAATAGTTGCAACATAATTAAAACTATATTATGTATTTTGTTCATCTTCGAAGAGAGAATAATGTGAGTTTTATCCGAAGTTATCTCCTAAATAATAAAAAGTTTAATCGGTGGCTTAGTTTCTATTCTTTTGGTATTTTGGCGAAACGACTTTATTTAACTCATTCGATGCGAAGTTGTATGTCCTCATATTTCAAAGAGAATATATTTTTATCTCCGATGAAGAGTTTTCGAGTTATAATGAAAAAGGTTTAAAAAGGTTTAAAAAATTTCGAATACGTTTTTGAATTTAGTATTTTAATTGCGTAGTTGCCTCCAAAATTTTACGGTAACCGATCTGAGGAGGCAGAGATTCTTATTTGTGGTCTATGAAATGAGTACTTTCAGCCTATAAGATCAAAAACTTTCTTCAGATTGGACCCCTTTTTGTTAGTGATGTAAAACAGTAGATAGTTTGAACTATCGAGACCATCGATAGTTTTTGAACTATCTATAGAATTTGAGCTATCGAAATCTTTTTTTTGGGGGGGGGGGGATAAGTGATAGCCTCTAAGCATCCATGAGCTCTATCATTCATTTTAATAAAAAATACAAAAATGTTACAGTAATTTCATTTATTTGTCTAACGAAAATTCTTTTCTATTCTTTAAAAATATATTAATTCCAATTGAAAAATTATTAACTCAAATTAATTGACCAATGTCATCCATACACTATACCGATTGAATTTTAAAGGTTTCCGCGCTATGGGATTCTGAATTAAATAATTAAAAATTTTGAAAGAAACCCCGTTGGTAGGCTTGGTTGCCTAAAAATAAATAAAAAATTGAATGGTTTCCTCATATATGTCTTCCGACTTGATGGAATAATATATAAAAACAAAGATTACCTGTCAGTTCCCTGACTTTAAAATGATATAGGAGCTAAGTTTTTGTAACAATAAATTTTCAACCTCTCTAAATCCACTACTTAAGAATATTCTATTTGAAATATGCACGTTTCAAAGCAAGATATGTCCAGCAATATGAAATATAAAAAGGAATAAACAAACGAGTAAACATACAGGATAAAAAAATAAAAATATTCCGACCACTCATGAAACACGCTACCCCACGCATGCGCAGTAGGCCTTTAATGACAGACGATTTTTAATAATTAAAGAAGTTCTGTTCGTTTAATGGAAATTATTTTTCATGGTAACTATATGAAATTTTCAACAACTACATAGAGAATTATAAAATCAGAAGACTTGGAGTATTATGTTTGCATTGCCATATTATCACAAGTAAAAACTTTTATTTAATAATAAAAAAATTAGTATACTTTAAAGAGCAAATACAAACAAAAATAAGTAAATGGATGTGGAAAAATGTGTGGCTCTGAGATATGGCATTTAACAAAACACGGCAGTTTCTAATCAAAGTAAGTTGGTAAGTTGTGTGTTGCGTGCACGCATCGCACCAGATTTTTAATTATGTTATGAATGCCACTAGTTGAATAGTATTCGATTAATGTGCCCAAATTTAAAAAATAAACAAAAATTATAGAAATTTAAAAAATAAAATCACAGAAAACGTTTTTCCAACTTTAATAGTCTACAATATTCTTCAGACTGCTGGTGTCTCAATCAGAACATTATCCTGCTCTTTACTTATTGTCGCAACATATTTTAAACATTTCCGACGTCCGAACTCTACTATCAGATGTTAACACTCCTCATAGGAACATCCTTTCCCCGGATACCCCAAAATACTGGCCAACCGATTCCAACCACAATCCCGATCTCCTTGAATTTCGTCCACAAAGGTTCAGGGCCACTAAGTTATTAAATTATAGGGCTCGATAATGTTTCCTTAGACTATAGCCCCCTTTTACTTATCCTATCGTAAGTAATGAAATACGCCTCAGATTATTCCTGAAAATCTCCGAGATCTAAACGATACCGTAAATTCTCTTACTACATTGACCCAACAATCGGTTTGAACTGCATGCTCACCACTCATCATTCGCAGAATCCATAAGAATTCTTGCCCCAAGCTCTTATAGACCACATCCACGACAAGCGACGTTCGTAGGTCCCACTGGCAAGATACCAGGTATCCTAACGATGGAAAATTCTCTAACAATCTTTCCAAACTTGTAAAAAATAAATTGGCTACCTTCAGATCATAAACCTTCACCTGCCTAATCCCGATCACCTCTCCTCACTATTTACTTCTAGTAACTCCCTCTGAAACTAAAATATACCACTCTATTTTCGATTCCCTCCTACATGATGAAGACTTTTGGACTGCTTCAGAAGAGAATAGAGCAAAAGAAGCGCCACGTTCACAGCCAGTGAATGTACGCATTCACTTTCCACCCTGAACAGAATCCTAACCCCACCACTACAGTTATAGAGTTTCTGTCTCGATTTAAACTTCTCTCCCTACATCCTAAAGCTGCCGAATCCCTTATTAACAAAGCGAAACTCGAAAAATCTCCTGGATACGATCTCCTCAATTTTCAGGTCCTTTTCCATTTAAACAAGGTTTGCGCGATCTTGATCATATATCCTTTGAGGGGGGGGGGGGTACCAATCATATTTTCTAATAGAGCTTTCAAAATGATACTATATTTTCCTAAATATTGTAATATACCTACTTTATTTTTATAGCTATTATTATTTAAATAGTTAGCTGTTAGGAAAATATAGTTAGGTTCTTTTTAAATTATTGAGGATTTCTCTTTGAATATGACTGCCTTAATCAGAGGTGCTCTAATTAATGCTCTACTTTAAACAAATGTTATAATGATAAAATAGAAAATATACATGAACATTGAGTCCGCTAAGAGTTTTTTTTATTTTACTTAAGAAAGTTGAAGTACAAATTCTAAACTTTCATGAATTCATGACTAACTGGGTGAAAAAAAAAAAAAATAAATAAAAAAATAACTGAGTGATTATCAAAAACTGACTTCAAGTAACAGTGATAAATAATTTTGAATAGGCTGAATAAATATATATTAGTTATTTTCGTATTAATACAATACATATTTAGAGAACGTTAGCGATATTCAAATATTCAGTCGTAAATAAGTCATAAATTATGTCAATTTTTAATCATTGACCTTTGCAAAATATTTATTTACATATGAATAAGAGTTTCGTCATATCATCCGGATAAAACTTTTATTGTCTAAAAAGTTGTTGCTCAAGAAAATAGTATAAAGAATTGACTAATACAGTTTCCCTATTGCAGTTTTTAAAAAGTTTTTCAGACATCAGTAAATTATTTAATTTAATCTAAAAGAGGACTGCAAATTAATTCATCTAAATGCTCATGGATAATAACACTCTCACAAGGTGCAATCATATGGCTGAAGTTTATCATGAACTATAAGCAGCTTTATAATGAAAGATGATGAAAAACATAAAATTTGAAGTATCTCTTAAACGAAGGACTCTTTTGAAAAATTTTATTACTGCGCCATTGGATCCAAGAGTTTTAATAATATAATAAAATACTTTATTAAAAAAATTTCATTCCGCATTATTAATAAATCGGAGTAAATTATTCAAAAAAATCCCTCAATAAACTTAAACTTCATTAGCAGGAGTTCAATGCTTACTATGTAAATGTAGAACCTATCCTAAAAAAAACTGAGAAAATAGTTCGAAAAAAACCTTACCATTTATTGAGATATACAACTTTGCGTTTTTTGAACTCCAGAGAGTGCTATCAACCATCTTAGTACAGTAAATGACTATTTTCTAAAAAAAAAAAAATTAATCTTATTTATGATGGCGCACCTAGAATAGAATATTATTATCAGATCTGAGCAATAAAAATTGCGACCCCTTAAGGAAACACAAAAAATGGAATTTAATTTAAGAAAACGTCAAATGAAATTATTTGTTGAAAATTCTGTCTAGAATTTCCTTTCAGAATTCCTCCATTAAATCCCTTAATCATCCTTTATATATTTATGCCTGAATATATTCATTCGTTTCTCACTGTTTCTCAATCTCAGGTATAGTCAAATGACTGATAGTCAAATTAATGTATTAATTAATTAAAACAGATGATTCCATTAATTAGAATATTTTCTATGAATAAATTATTATTAATTATAAATTAATAACTATTATTATTATTACCGCAAATTACCTATCACAACGTATAAATTATTGTCCTCATTTTCTTTTAACGAAACTTGGAAGGTGTATAAGCCGGAAGGATTTACGCTCGGAAAGCAATTTCTGGAAGACAAATTTATGTTATTTGGAAGGTTCACAGGATCATTACAAAACACGGAATATTAAGGATAGTTAATTACATTCATTAAATTATCGCAACTGATTTGTGATTGTAATAAAACGAGATGAAGAAAATTAATTAAAATTTTAATATTTTTAATTACTAATGCCACTAAAATCTTCAAACAGCTTTCCATAGCTTCTTTTGATGCATTATTATCAATAAAAGGAGTGAAGTTATTTTCTTATAACTTCAAATTTATTATGTTAATCAACTTTATAAGTAGCTGAATTGGAAGATTAATCTAACTGCGGCTATCATCTCAAAACAAGTTGGGAGTGACTCTTTCAATTCTTCCCAGACTGCCTTGAAGTTATGGACGTTAAATAACACTGGTCAACACAATTTTTTTCCTTAATTTTTTTTTACTGTTATTGGGTATTTCAAAGGCCCTGAGCATGAAAAAAATGATGGCAGATTGCTAATAGCTTTATTTTGTGAAAAATGAATTTTCACTGTTTTGACTGAAACATGCAAGGAAATTAATAAACAATGTTAAATAATATTGTTGAACACAATCGAATGATCTTTGATAGGATTTTCTTGAATAAACGGCTTTAGGTAGATCTCTTTGCAAACTCCAGCAATAGTCGGTCAACATGTGTGAGTTCCGACTTTCCTGATAACGCTCTCCCATAATCCGAATGTCCTGATGAAATCTTTCACACTGCTCTTCACTTAAATCACCAAGATTTTTTGGGAACCGGTCTAAATGCGAGTGCAGGAAGTGGATTTTTATGCTCATGTTGCACCCTAGGTTTTGCATGTTCAGTAGCATAGTCTCAACAAGCTGGGCATAGTCATCAGATTTATTATTTCCTAGAAAATTATTTATTACTAAAACAAATGAGTTCCAGGCTTTGGATTCAACCTCAGACATTGATTTGACAAAATCAGGATCCTTCACGAGTTGCCTAATTTGTGGCCCATCAAAAATACCAGATTTCAATTTGTCAGTGTTCGATCCTGGAAACTTATTTAAAAGAAAATTGAAACATCCGCCACTTTTGTCAATCACCTTCACAAATTGTTTCATTATGCCGAATTTAATATGAAGTGGTGGAAGTATAATGCAGTCTCGGTTAACTAAAGGTATGTTTATAACATTTTTTATACCAACTTTCAGCTCTTCCCGTTCTGGCCAAACCTTTTGTGACCAATGGTGTTGTTTTTCACAGAAAACAAGGGAACTTTGTGTACCCCTCTGTTGACCTAGAAGGATGTTAACCATTTTTACATCTACACAAATGGTCTTGATACCTAATTTTTACCATAACCTTTGAAATATTTGTGTATTCTTCTTTCAGAGTCGTCGAATGTGCAATAGGTACGGATCCGTATTTGTTACCGTTATGGAGCAAAACACACTTTAAACTTCTTTTGCTGTTGTCCTTAAAGAGACGCCAGTCCCTGGCCTTGTAGTTTTTCAAACCCATCTGTTGAAAAAGTCCACCAACATCGTTACAAAAGACTAAATTCTTCTCTTGAGAAAAATATGGTAACAGATTCTTTTCTCGGGAACGATACAAAGTGATTTTGCATTCGGGAGTAAGCAAGTTTTTTTCTTTTAAAAGAGATGCTAAAATTTCAGATGATTCATTTGATAAGTTCAGATCCCCCACCAAGTCATTTAATTCTTTCTGATTAAATGGTTGAGGTTCTGAAAGGCTACATTTGTAGTCTGGATCAGAGTCATCACTTGATATATTTTCTTCGCAAAGATTTGAGTCATCAGAAAATTTAGATGTACTAGGTTGTGCCTGTCGTGATTTTAATTGAGGTCGTTGAGCAGAAGATAAGTTTGGATAAGACCACTTACTTCGATTCCCGGGGTTAATTCCATTTATTTTCACAACGCAGAAGAAACTGATGGTTTTGAGGTTCCCTCCAATTCTTGGAAGTTTCGAACTGATCGAATCCACGAACATCTCTTTTCCCACTGGACCATAACCTTGGACACACAACACATTTCTGGCAAACAATATGTGGAACCCATGGCTTGTCCTGATTATTCAAATATATTTTAAAGTATTGATGATAAGCAATTTTTACAAAATTTGAAATAGATTTTCGGTATTTTTCAAATATATATTCGCCACAAATAAAGCAAAAATAATCTGGATTGAGCACACAACACTATCTGAACAAAGGCATATCGAAAACAACAGAATATATTTTACTTTCCAATAAAAAACGAAAATCTGAGTAAAACACGAAATAAGATTAGTAACCTGTTACTCAAAAACATAAGCTGTTAGAGAAAAATTGTTTTCATATTTAAAACATATGTTTCACATGGAGATAGAAACAATAAAAAAATCCCAGGAAACAAACAATTTCTTTTATTTTGTTGACCAGTGTAATCAATGGTCAAATGACCGTTTTCTTCCCTTGGTGTCTTTTTTGCTCTAAATGTTAAAGTCGTTGTCCCTTTTCCTTATCTTATGTTTAAAGAAAAAAATCCTCAACTATCATTTAAGTATTCATCAGTGCATTATTAATTTAACAGGGAGAGTACTGAGATCTCCCGTAATCGTGCTTTACCTGTACAGGACGAGGTGCAAGATGGTAGGAGTTCCTTGTATGATTATAAATACATAGTAAAATAATTTAAAAATGTTTGTAGCCTAGTATGACTGTGCTTATTTTTATTCATTACTATTTACTAGAGTTTAAATTTATTTGTATGTATTATTTTTTCCATTGCATTTTTCCTTATGTTTTTATGGATTTATATATTTGTAAATATGGCGTGAATGAGCTCAGTGCCATCAATAAATATTACCATTGTCGTTAACTGTGACAGAATGTTATATAATTCAAATAAAGATTTCATAATAGAACAAAAAAAAAAAAAAAAAATAGAAAAAAATATTCAACTCAGCCTTCCGAAACACAATCTAGAAACCGTAATTTGCTGAATTATACTCTTAAAGCTTAACACGTTAGATTTAATGATGCAGTTGATAAATTGTACTCCTGAGGATGAGAAACGACACCGAAATGTCGGGGAGAAAAAAAAATTGAAGATTACAAATAAAGCAGATTTAAAAATAAAATAAACAATTATCAACAGACTATGAAATATAAAGATAATATTATTCCTGCCGAGTACTCATTGCCCTAGAGTGTATAGTATTATTATTCAATAAAAAATACTATTAAACTCAAATTACAAATTGTTCTATTTGTTTTAGTAGATCTAATTTTTATTTCCAATTTATAACTGGTCCTCTAATTTCCTGGATTTAAATTGTTCTTTTTGTTTTAGTAGATCTAATAAAATTTAGATCTACTAAAACACTTAGTTGTACCCTTCCTTAGTCACTGAGCTACCCTATTAAGACCCCTCGGTCTACACTACATACTGGTCTCTACAAAAATAAATCTTAGCTTTTTCATTGCAAAATTTAAACAAAAATTTTATTACTACTATTATAGTAATATATATATTACTATAAACTTATAAATTATTATTACCACTATGGGTATATATGAAAGGCAATAATAAAGAATTGCGAACTGAACTTAATAAAAGCCATAAGAAGGAAACCTCTAAAAATAATCAAGGAAATACAAAAAATTCAAAATATTAAATGAGGGACATTCTTAATTAAAAGACGGTAGCATAGAAACCTCATCTAAAGGAATCTAAAAGACAAAACATTCTAAGGAACTCTGTTCGGAATACTTTTCAACATGCTCAGGGAGGGTTTCGCAATTAACAGGCTAGCACTATTATTAACAATTTTGAAAGGAGTCCAGTGTTATTTTAATTAACTGCTTAGACCTCTTTTAAATACCTAATTTATTCTACAAATTAACACAGCAACAGTCAATAATGTTCTAGAATTCTTAAGACACACATTAAATTGAAATGTATAGCTACCAAGTAGCAGCATACATAATTTATTCGCCCTTTATGATTTAATATATGGCAATAATGACCCTCGTGGTTGAAGCCTTGATCTGAAATCAGAGATAGAACAGATGAGTTGAAACTGTAATGTTATTTACAAGAATACAGTCTCGTTAAAAGACAGGGCGTAGACCTTTAGTCAATGTTAGGCTGGACGCAAACCACTTAGTCAAGACACGTTTAGTCACTGTTAGGTTAGGGCTTACCACATATTCAAGACACCGATAGACACGTTTAATCACTGTTGAACAAATTGAAATGAATAGGCCAACACACTGATCTGTCATATATTCTTCAGACATGTCTAAGCGAGACTAACGTCCTTGTCTGATGCGATACCTCTCGCACTACTCTTTAGTCACCGTCAGGCGCTTTGTGAGACCATACTGCATTTAAAATGGCAGTTGAGAATGAAAAATCGTCGTTTATTTGTAAAGGAAAAAGAATGACAGTCCAAAAATACATTAAAAGAGCCTTAGAAAAGCGGCTAGTCAGAAACGTAGCAATAATAAATTTAAAATTAAAAATTATTATTAAAATTTATATATATGTATATATATGGTGAAAAAACACGTGTTGTTTTACAAACACACAA
>OU426980.1:116750842-117005842 GCA_911387785.2 Aelia acuminata | reverse complement strand
CAGCTTTTGTTTTTGAGTTGAACAAAGGCAGACAGTGTTGTGTGCTCAATCCAGATTATTTTTGCTATATTTGTGGCGAATATATATTTGAAAAATACCGAAAGCCTATTTCAAATTTTGTAAAAATTGCATATCATCAATACTTTAAAATATATTTAAATATATCCTGAATAATCAGGACAAGCCATGGGTTCCACATATTGTTTGCCAGAAATATGTTGTGTGTCTACGGTAATGGTCCAGTGGGAAAAGAGATGTTCGTGGATTCGATCAGTTCGACACTTCCAAGAATTGGAGGGAACCTCAAAACCATCAGTTTCTTCTGCGTTGTGAAAATAAATGGAATTAACCCCGGGAATCGAAGTAAGTGGTCTTATCCAAACTTATCTTCTGCTCAACGACCTCAATTAAAATCACGACAGGCACAACCTAGTACATCTAAATTTTCTGATGACTCAAATCTTTGCGAAGAAAATATATCAAGTGATGACTCTGATCCAGACTACAAATGTAGCCTTTCAGAACCTCAACCATTTAATCAGAAAGAATTAAATGACTTGGTGGGGGATCTGAACTTATCAAAAGAATCATCTGAAATTTTAGCATCTCTTTTAAAAGAAAAAAACTTGCTTACTCCCGAATGCAAAATCACTTTGTATCGTTCCCGAGAAAAGAATCTGTTACCATATTTTTCTCAAGAGAAGGATTTAGTCTTTTGTAACGATGTTGGTGGACTTTTTCAACAGATGGGTTTGAAAAACTACAAGGCCAGGTACTTGCGTCTCTTTAAGGACAACAGCAAAAGAAGTTTAAAGTGTGTTTTGCTCCATAACGGTAACAAATACGGATCCGAACCTATTGCACATTCGACGACTCTGAAAGAAGAATACACAAATATTTCAAAGGTTATGGAAAAAATTAGGTATCAAGACCATTTGTGTAGATGTAAAAATGGTTAACATCCTTCTAGGTCAACAGAGGGGTACACAAAGTTCCCTTGTTTTCTGTGAAAAACAGCACCATTGGTCACAAAAGGTTTGGCCAGAACGGGAAGAGCTGAAAGTTGGTATAAAAAATGTTATAAACATGCCTTTAGTTAACCGAGACTGCATTATACTTCCACCACTTCATATTAAATTCGGCATAATTAAACAATTTGTGAAGGTGATTGACAAAAGTGGCGGATGTTTCAATTTTCTTTTAAATAAGTTTCCAGGATCGAACACTGACAAATTGAAATCTGGTATTTTTGATGGGCCACAAATTAGGCAACTCGTGAAGGATCCTGATTTTGTCAAATCAATGTCTGAGGTTGAATCCAAAGCCTGGAACTCATTTGTTTTAGTAATAAATAATTTTCTAGGAAATAATAAATCTGATGACTATGCCCAGCTTGTTGAGACTATGCTACTGAACATGCAAAACCTAGGGTGCAACATGAGCATAAAAATCCACTTCCTGCACTCGCATTTAGACCGGTTCCCAAAAAATCTTGGTGATTTAAGTGAAGAGCAGTGTGAAAGATTTCATCAGGACATTCGGATTATGGGAGAGCGTTATCAGGAAAGGTGGAACTCACACATGTTGACCGACTATTGCTGGAGTTTGCAAAGAGATCTACCTAAAGCCGTTTATTCAAGAAAATCCTATAAAAGATCATTCGATTGTGTTCAACAATATTATTTAACATTGTTTATTAATTTCCTTGCATGTTTCAGTCAAAACAGTGAAAATTCATTTTTCACAAAATAAAGCTATTAGCAATCTGCCATCATTTTTTTCATGCTCAGGGCCTTTGAAATACCCAATAACAGTAAAAAAAAATTAAGGAAAAAAAATTGTGTTGACCAGTGTAATCAGTATTTAAATTTTAATTAATAATTAACTTTCAGTTATTAAAGTATTTATTTATTCATCAATTTTACGGCCAAAAAAAAGTTCAACTTTTCGTTTGTAGAAATAGCTGTTGAGTGTACTTTACATGATGAAGAAGATAATATTATCGAAACATATAATAAGAAGGATATATTGCAACACTATGATAATTATAAATTAATTTAATTAATGACGAAGAAATAATTTAAATTTTTTCCGAATATATTCGAATACGTTTGAAATGATTTTTAAAAAAATATCACCAAAAAGAAAATAAAACACGAAATCTTGTGAAGCGGTTTGTCCTCGAAAAAATAAACATTTTATGTTTGAGATATATATTGAGGTATTCTGTAATGAATTAATGTAATAAACGGTCACCGATTTATTGACTACATACTCATTGCTATTATAAAATAATGTTCAATTTGAACCTTGAATAAAAATGCAATATATTATGAAAAATGTCAGATCATTAACAAAAAAATATATTAAAGCAGAAAATAATTCAAATATGAATCAGGAAAAGAAGAGAACACTATCGGTAAATGCTGCAACGAATTCAATCTCCCTCAAATAAAATTTATCAAGACCGATCTGGATGGAGTGGGAGCGGAGCGAGACCGGACCTGTACCAATATTGTGATTACCCTCTTTCTATTCCTCTTTAGAATATTTTGCCAGTGAGATCGGACCGGGAGCGGAGTGATAGTGTGAATGGGTGAGATCGAGAGCGGACCGGGAGCGGTACCGATTGTGGAATACTCTCTTTCTGTTTCTCTTTAGAATATTTTGCCAGACCGGGGCGGAGCGGGAGCGGGCCGATAGTATGAATCCGCCCTAAACCTTCTGACCCTACCTTGCCTTTCCTATCTATAGGAAACATTTCCTGTAAAAGTCGCCTTTGTCATGACTATTAATAAGGCACAGGGACAGACACTTACAAAGTCAGGATTGTTCTTGCCTGACCTATTTTTTCTCACGGTCAGTTGTAAGTTGCGTTTTCATGGTGTGACATCTATGTCTGTGTAAAACAGACCCACCAATGAACATTCAAAGATGACCATATCGTATCTTCAAACGTAGTGTTCTAAGAGTGAACAATTTAAACACAAGTATTCTTTGCTGCAACCCTCAACTCAAAAAATCCTAGGGCCACCAACCGAGCTACAAACCCGCAAACTTAGGCTAAGTAGGATATCATACTAATAACTACATCATCGACCCCTTACACGTAAGGTTTTATCCAAAGCAAAATACTTTACACCAACATTATGATGAAATGCAGCTCATAGAATAACAGTCGACTTGTATACGAAAAATAAATTTTTTCTCAAAGGAATCGAATAATTTTAAAGAAAATATTATGTTATGTAACCCAGATCGAAACTTATAACATGATTCCATTAAGCGCTGCTTGCTTTGCAACAGTTCATCAAGATCCGAGAAAACGTTTACTCACGTGCCCGTTATCAGATGTTCCGCATGACAAATCATGAGTCATGGAGGCACGCTAGCCCTCCTCGACTTAAAGAGGGTGCCTTCTACCCTCTGCGAATATGTTAACTACAGCCTAAATAGGGGTAGGTCTGCTATCCATTCTATTGGTTTCACTTTGGCACACTGAGCTACATCCTGCAATATTGATGCTCCATTATTTTTTTAGAGAACGAACTTTTACAACAATGTCAATAATATAAAAATGTATAATTGAGACTGCTAAGAAGATATTATAGTTTTTTATTTTATATTAAAATAAAGAAGTCATACCTTGCCTAAAAATGAAATGTATTCAAACACTTTATTGTCGGTTCAATCCATATGAAGTGGTCTTCTTCTTTCTCATCCTCCTCAAGTGCGTTTCAGGGTGGAGGAGCCTCTTGCCACTTGGACCATACATCTCGGTCCCTTGCAAGCATCTTTATCTCAGCTAGTGTTTTCCCTCTTCTTAGACCCAGTCGTTGAATATGCTCCATATCCTCCCTTCTAGGCCTTCCTCGTGGTCTTTTACCTATCGGCCTCACCTCCATACATTTTCTTAGCCCTTTATTCTACAGACATGCCCAAACCATCGGAGCTGCCGTTTTTCACAGATCCATCACCGATTTCACATAATCAACCTGAAGCTCTTCTCTTATCCTTTCATTTCTTATCCTGTCCCTCCTAGTTTTACCGGATATTCTCATCTCATCTCTGCAGCCGTAATCCTGCTCATGTGCTTTTAGTGCTTGGGTTACCCAGCTTTTACTGCCAGCATATAGAAGTGTGGGAAGGTATATTGCCTTAAAGATGTGGAGTTTGATGTCTTTACCTACTTCCCTCTTTCCCATAATAGTGTTGCATTTCTGTTAATAAATAATATTTGCTTTATTTATCTTATTGGACACTTCTTGATCTATTTTACCAGAATTTTTAATAATCGTTCCAAGGTAGGTATAGGCGTCCACATTCTCCAGTACTTCTTCATTGCAGATTATTCTCATATTTCCCACATCCACTTCATCTCTGGCAACGTTCATAATTTTCTCTGCCACGAGCACAATATCTTCTGCATATAGAAATGCATTTACTTGTCCTGTATTCATGTTCCACATACCAACTGCAGTCCAAGCGGTTCTTCTCCTACATATTTTGTGGATTTCATCCAGAAAGGCAATAAACACCAATGGACTGAGGCTATCCCCTTGTTTCACACCCCTTTCCATATGAATAGGCTTGGACTCTTGGCCATTGATACGCACTATTCCTTTAGTGCTTTGATAAGTAGATTTGTTCGCTTCCAAGAGGTCTGCGGGAATTCTTTTGGTTCTATGTGCTCTCCAAATTTTATATCGGGGTACTGAATTGAAGGCAGCTTTTAGGTCCATGAAAGCAATATCATTACTTCGATTTCTGTCCCATGCCTTTTCTATTATAGCTCTGAGAGCAAAAATGTGGTCCTGGGTTTGTCTTCCCGGTCGGAATCCAGCCTGGTCCTCTTCCAAATTTGGTTCTATCAGTGCACTTAACCTGCTTTTTAGGATAGTGGTGTACATTTTGTAAGTTACTTGGGATAAGCATATTGGTCTGTAGTTCCCACACTCTGTTTTGCTATGTTATGCATCGGCACTATATTATTGTATTTCCAGTCCTTCGGAATAACCTAATTGTCCCATATTTTCTGAAAAAGTGCTTGTAACGATTTTACCATTTCGTTACATTCATATTTGATGAATTTGATTATATGAAGTGGTCCAAAAATAAATTAATTGGTTACTTCAATATTTGTATTTTTTAAAATATTTTTAACATAGAAAGAACAACGCATCAGAAGTAAAAAATTGCAATTAGTTTATTTTTTGAATTTTTATCTTTCCAATGGCGGCCATATTATTATCGTAAAACGCGTATTTACTCTACTTCAAATAAAATATCTCTTCTTTTACTCATGCTAGAACATTTAAATAAAGACCAATCTCTTAAAAAAAGGTCTGACCTTTAACGAAGGTTATTACAACTATGAACTGAAAACTAAGTGTAACATTCAGTTCCAAGCGCTTATTTTAAAAAAAAAAACAGGTTTTCAATTTTTTTTTACAATAAGGCAGATGACTAAGTGTGTGTTATTTTTTTATTTGATAGATAAAGGTAGGCACTATAAATTCAATAATAAACTAGGCACTATAAAGTATCAAAGGGAGGGAAGAAAAGGAACATTAATCGGCTCCCCTGAAAACCTTTTTTTTTTTTTTAGTTAGCAAAAACCAAATCCTAGGTGGTTATTTGTATACTTCAATACGTTCTTCTCCAACAAATATCTTCTCCAACATAAATCATATGGTTGATTTAGTCTGATACATTGAAAAGAATTTTTGTTGGAACAGTTATCTAACTGTACCAGTACATGTTCTGGATTGTACGATAATCGTCTACGCTTTTCAAGAAACTTCTAGAATGTGCTATTTCGGACTAAATATAAGAAGCAATAGACTAGAGACACAGTCTTGCACTGAAGATCTAATCATATGGTTACTCTTGTGTAAACTTATTAGCAATATTAGTTTTTATGGCCTCAGGGCGGACCCTTGTCGCCTTCGCTGTTTAACCTGGCCAGAGATCACCTCTACCGCGACCTGTGTGACGGAGAATTTTCCGAAAGGTTCGGTTATAAACTAAGTGACCAAGAAAGTGTGGTCCTCACAGGATTTGCGGACGACCAGGCAGTTTCAGCGCGCGACAAGGGTGCGGCAGAGAGAATATCAACAGCACTCAGAGGATACTATCAGAAATCGACCTGGCTATAAATCCGCTTAAAAGCGTTGGCATTATTATAGATAAAGGAGAGCTGCTGCCGTCGACGCTCTCCCTGGAGAACGGAGACGGCATCCAGACTGTTAAAAAGGATGAAAGAATAAAATACTTGGGATGCTCGTTCTCGGTGAGCTGATCTTTAACGATGAGGCGGTAGCAAAGATAACTGCGAATCTAGATAAATTATTGAGCTCTAGTTTGCTCAAACCTGAGCAGAAGGTCTATGTTGTCAATCAGTATGTGTTCCCGGGTCTTACCCGTCCTCTCCAGACAGCGCCCTTTACAAAGATACGCCCCGATATATTGGAAGGAGTAGATACATTCGGAGGAGTATCAAAGCCATAATCGGGCTACCGGCCAACACCTCTACAGCGATGCTTTACGCACCAAGGAGATATCGAGGACTGGGATTGATCCGCTGCCAATGGGAGGCTCCTCTACAGCATTGGTCCATTGCCCAGCGGCTGTCAAATGTACCGGATGCCCTGTTCCAGTCAATATTTAATTACCAAGAAGAATTGGCGGAATGCGTCGATAGACTGGGTGTGGACCTGGGCTGCCGAAGCGTGAGAGCTCTACGACAGTCGCTGCGGGAAAATTCCTTTGAAGAATGGGCCAATTGCAGATGGCAGGGGATTGGAGTTCGACATTTTAAAGAGACCCCAAAAGCCAACAGATTAATTTATGATAAACAGGTCTTATCGGGGTCAGAATGGTCGAATTCCTTGAAACTGAACATTTATTACGCACCTCTGCGTGGAGTCCCAGGAGCCAGCGGACAATCGAGAGAAGTTGGGTCCCTCTGTCGTAAATGCGGCAGAGAGTATGAAACACCAGCCCATGTGCTGGGAATATGCCCCAACAACTCTCTCCTCATAACTCGCCGGCACCATAGGGTTAAGTATGAACTTACAAAGATCCTGAAAGAGAGGAACTTCGCCAGCTTTGACGAGGTCTACTGTATAGACACTGATGGATCCACGAGGTATGCAGACATTGTCGCATCCCCAAAACCGGGAAGAAAGCACTGATCCTGAATCCGCCAGTTAGATATGAGAACAATGACCTTGACCAGGCGGGTGATGTGGAAAGGGAAAAGAGAGAGATCTACGAAAAGTGCATCCCTTTCCTTAAAGAGAAGTTCCGCGAGACCTGGAACTCTGGTTTGGATCTCGCGGAACGATCTCTAACAGAACAAGGAGCTTTCTAAAAGACCTAGGTGTCGAAATGGGAGATATTGCGGTGTTGGCCGAAAACATAATCCTGGACTCCCAGGGAATTATTCACCACCATCTGTATGGAAATTGATTCATAGTCCAACTTAGTCTATCTTTTAATTTATTTTAATTATTTATTTTATTTAATTATTTATCTGTCTGTTTATATAGTTATTTCTTTATTTTTTAAATACATATAAGGTTTTTATTGTTATATATCTTTTTTGTGGGGTTTTTTCTCGAGCGGCTCTGTATGTGTGCCTACTTATGGTGTGAGCGTTAAGAGAGGGAATAAGCGCTAAACAAGAAAAGGACTAGGATTATGAGAAATAGGAAGGAAGAAGGAGGATGAGGAAGAAAAAAAAAAAGAAAATGGAATGAAATGGAGAAGAAGAGAAAAGGTAAAATAAATTAAAAAAAATAAAATAAATGAATAAATAAATAACAAAGAAAAACAAAACTGTAAAAGATATAGGTGGAAAAAGAAGAAAAAAAATAAAATAAAAAATAGGGAAAGGAAAAAAAAATACTATGATATTATAATTATAAAATAAAATGTAACGATGTACCTTAACTTTATATTTTCATGTATTTTAATATTGATCGGTATGCTGTGTCATATAGCAACCCAATGTATTTGGGCAGCTCTGCTTGTTTTGTTTTTTGAAATAAAACATTTCTCTCTTGTCTGACGTGAATTATAAAATTTTCGTGAATAAAAATTATTTAAACCCACGTTAGTATTAGTTATTACAATATCAATTTCTATACCTATAAACCATTGCTGAAATAGGTATCATGATATTGGTTAAATTCTGAAGCTTAAAAACATAATATGAATAACTAATAACAATAAATTTTGTCCTATTATTTCTCTACACATACGAGAGATTATTATACAAATAACTTTCTTGGTAAAACTAGTGAGTATATTATACCAAGATAAGTTCGCGGCTTTGTTAAAGGAAATCGAATCTCTTTAGAAGTACATTATGCGTCAAATTAAGTGGAGCGAAAAGCCTTTCTAACACTCTAAAGATAATGTTACTGTGGTGGATACTCCACTTATAGTCTATTGTTGTAGTAGTTAGTAATATGAAGCGTATCTATTCTGACAAATACCTTGGATTTTGGCGTAATCTTAAGATAGTGAAGATAGCAACTAAAATTGTTTAAATTAATGGATTAAACGGCAATAAACTTTAAAAAAAAAAGTTTAAAGTCCCATTGCCCCGTCCAGTTTGTATCACATTTTATAACCGCCTCAGATCGTTTCCTGGAATAGGTCAGTAGTATCGGATACGAAAAGAATTATATGGTTTTGTATGGCTGCCCTACAGTTCAATTCAGTAAATCCAAAAGGTCGAAAAATGGTGATGTAAAGCCTTTAGCTAGTTAGGGTGATGTAAAGCTTTTAGTAGTAAATCGAAGTATGTAGCGTTTATAAAGTAAATGTTGCAGAAGTCAGGATCTAAGTGCAGTTTCTTTGTCATTTCAATGATGTATGAGAATCATTACTGTTTTGAGTAATGCAATATTACTAGTTTCATATCCGAAGTTTGAGGATTCTACCAATGACTGTAGGCGTATAGGAGTGAACTTACAAAACTTTATTTTTTCCGAAAAAATTATATTATTAAATATCTTTTTAAATTATAATAAATTGGGAGAGGGGATAGTAACTTCCACAGAACGTTCAAGTGAAGATATGCGATGTCTCTGGCTTCTGATATGGATTCAATTAGTATTCAGTAATTAACTCGTGTGATCAAGGTAATACACACACACTATAGGAACCAGATCGTAGCACCGTTGCAGCATCTGTATATTAATCAAATGTCTAATCAGAGGTCTAACCATCGACTGAATAGGCAAAGCAGCCTCTAGAACCGCTTTAAAATAGGTCATCTTTAAATATTGTCATTTTTTTTAATAAATAGGTCATAAGTATATAACAAGCTCATTAATTGAAATAAAAAATTATGTTTCAAATTATGGACAAAACATTATTTATCAGATTTTCCAATATATTAACAAATTATTGGAATAAAATTATTCTGGCCAAAGTAGCCGCCAGATTGAAACTTTTTTCCATAAATATTTTTATTACGACACAATGGAAAAAAAAATAAAAAAAAACCATCCTCCTCCCACCCACGTCTTCATCCAAGATAAGAAAACCAATAAGAATAACATTCCAGTAAGAAAGAAGTCCAACTTATTTTTTTTTATTTGTTGGGATAAATATGGGCCAGAACAAACGAAGCAAAAAACCTGGGAAAAGCTGTGAGATTAACTTTGAATACGTTGTTGTTGCTGATGGTTTTTTTTTTTTTTTTTTTACTTTTTTTTTTTAATTTCACTATAGGGTCCAAGTAATTCTTGAAAAATACAATGGCGTTCAGGAATTCTTACTTTTTTTTCGATACGTTAACATTTTCTTATGGAACATTTGTCCAAAAACTGGAACCTCAAATGACTTCGAAACCTCGTGAACGACTTGAAGTGGAGGAAACCCACGATAATATAATACAGATGGATGAAGTAAAGGACATCCTAAAGGGGATGAGTTTAGGGAGATTCCTGGAATAGCAGGATAATGATATCAAAAACAACATTAAATAAAAAAAACTAGACTATTACGAACCAGTCTTTACCATATCAATAAGTGGGACTTAGTAAGGTTACATGTTAGACGGTATCAAGTAAGCGTACGTACTAAATAGTCAGTTTTCTATCCCCAAAACAGTAAAAACCAAATATCACCGTCATGGAGTCTGAATATTCTCAAGAGGCGTTCACGACAATAGTCCACGGCTAAAGCAATATACATATTTTTATTTAGGAGACATAAAATTAACAATACCGATCAGTATTTTATCAAATGACTGACAGCAACATAATCAAATTATTTTGAGATAGAAAACCATATAAGCAGGAATCGAGTAGATTCCTAGTACCTAGTGCCAGTATTTTCTTTCTTCTTGTTACAAGAGCCCAATAGTGTCAGTGCGTGCTCAAGTAATTGGATTCTGTTTTTTTTTTTCTAGGAACGCAACAGCAGTCTTCTGTCCATAGATATCACGCAATAGTTCGATTAAACCCATCACTTTTTTAATCGCAATTTTATACTATATATTACACAATATGTTGTATATTAAATGGTAACATATGTTCATTTTTAAAATAATATATTGTCAATAAAAATGATCGGTTTAATTTCCAGAAAGTAACTGACGTACGTTATCTAAATACGACCCGAAAGTTGAACTAGTTGGTTGTTTGTTTTTGTTTTTTTTATCGGCGTAAAACCCAACTGGTTATCAACGGTCAATCTTTATTTTATTTAGTTATTATTCATTTTTTTTTTTTAAGTAGAACTGGTAACTTAAATATGATAAGAAAGAATAACGTTGAATGAATAAAAAAAGTGAGAGAAATCATATATATTATGTTGGTTTATTTTTTTTTTTTTACTTTCTCGTGGGTGGGTGGGGGAAGAATAAGACTAGCCCACAGCAAGACAGAATAATATAAAGGCCTGTTTACACTCATCAGTACCGGTATTAAAAGATATTCTTCCATGTATTTCAGATGAGTCTGTTCACACACAACCGTACCCTATCAGTGAAGCCAGTAACCAGTCAGTCATCCAAAAGTGAAAATCAGGTTAGTCCTCACCGATATTTTAATTTTTTTACGGACAGTATTTTCAGAATTAATAAAATGAATGACGAAAAACTCAGTTTATATTAGTCTAATTTCTAAACGGTTGTTTATAGTTTATTGAATTCATTTTTCTCTAAAAAAAATTTTAATTTAATGTAATTACAGTAATAATGCTTAGGTTTATATCATAGTACTATTTGTCATTGAAAGATTGAACTTATACAATTTACAATTTTTCATTGTAGGGGAGAGCGGGGTTGGTTGGCAACAGTTTTCACTTTTTTGATTGTTGAGTCGTTCCTGTTAATATAATCCCAATATGGCTGATACCAGTGTAAACTCCAAGTATTAGAGTACTTCAAGTATTTTTTTCAACACATAATATTTAATACTAAGATCATAGAAAATTGAAGAATTCGTCAATCCAGAGTAAGCCAATTAACCCCCTATGTGGGGCAGGTTGGCCTAGAAGGTGGAGTCGTTTACCCATCTCATTCAAGTACTACCTGACATATATTATTGTTATAAAAAGCTGCACTATAATGGTATAATAATTTTGAATCGGTTTTTAACAGCTTTTAAGGGAAAATAGAATGACAATAGAAGAAGATAGAAGTTTAGACTGTCGTCACTTTCTGCATCGGAAATATTGCTCTCATCCTCCTCGCTGGAACTAAAGACATTTGGTAGTTTCACCTTTGTTTATGTTTACCTTGCTTTTGTGAATAGCTACTGCGCCAAAAAAAAAGTTGAAGAGAGCCAACTAACCCCACAGGAGAAATCGTATGAAAGATGGCTGCCAGGACAGGGGAGAACAATCAAACAAGAATCTGGTTAATCGAAAGGTTAGGTTTTTCAAAGGAGTTTGGACCTATGTGAACAGAATCGGAGTTGAATGTTTTGCCATCCCTTTAAACCAAATTTACTGAAAATATAAAAATTTACTTACCTGTTGTAAAATCAATCAATGAAGCACGCTCTTCTCTACACTGTTAGCATCAAATTGAAAACTCAGGACAAGACTCCCGAGGTCGAGCGGGTCACATGATATAATGGTGGGGCCTTCACAACAGGTGTGACGGAAACTATAAGCCAACCTACCGCCTACGCCAACCAACCCCGCTCTCCCCTACTGATTTGAATAATATACATATATTTAAATCCGATTTTGGATTGTTTATAAAATAATTTTTTTGTTTCTAAAAAAAGATAAACATTTAAGTACTGTAAACAAGTCATATGCCAAATTAAAGCCCTTGAAAATATAAAAATATGGTATAAGATTTCTCTTTCTAGGACGAATAGTATTTGAGCAATTTTGCGTTTGATATTCCAAAATGTTCCATAAAAATTTCCCTCATTGGATTTTTTAAATATTTATTACTCAAATACGGATGTTCAGAAAAAATTAAAACTCGGCATTTTTGGTCACACTGATGAGAACAACATATTAAGTGAATAATAATTTTTGAAAAAATTGAAGTTATAAATTATGTTTTTAATTTATTGATTTGGTATGGAAAATAAAAATGAAACTTTTTGCGAATTATTCTCTCAATGAAATGCGCCTTATGTTGCATTCCGGCTTAGATTTTTGTAAATATTTTTAAAGGAAGCGATCCAACTTCAGAATTGAAATATTCTGTGAATATTTCTCTCACCCGAAATGCGTGTAATGTTGCATTCCCACCTTGTAATTCTGCAACAAGCTGAGAAAAAGTACGGACTGGTTACGGATATGCGGGAATCGAAAGAGCTGTGGGATTACCGGAAGTAGAATCACGGGCCGGTACCGTCACTGATGAGTGTAAATAGGCCTTTATGCTTTGACAAGAAATCGCAATGAATTAAACAATGAGGCGACAAAACATTTTATTTTATTTAAAAAATTAACATTTTATATAATGTTGCACATCTAATTTCGGGGGGTATGTATCAATGGTGTATATGAATTGTATAACAATAATCGGCTATTTTGAAATAATGTTGTAACACCTTCTCTATTAGATATGAAGATTATAATACTTACATTGTATTTGGTTATTTATTTATGGGTTCGATGCCCGGCTTTTCTCTTCAAAGAAAATTTATTAAAAATAATAAAAAACTTATTTTGAACAAATAATATTTATATTGTAGTATATAATTTATTTTGAGTTAAGCAATGTTGAAAGTTTTAGAGAGCTTGAAAATGGGGGGGAAAAAAGGTCAGAAACGTCACAACGCAATGAAATAACTAAAGGAAAACATGTTCAAAATAATGTTTTGGATGCTTTTTTTTTCCTGAATTAAAAAAACAAAAAACCATAAATTATGGATCATCCAAAGAAGCGCTACAAGAAAGTTATATTAATCGAAGAAAACTAAATATTAGAATATGAAATGTCTAGATAATAGAAAATTCTGGTTAGTAAAGGAAGGAAATTGAGTGAATCAATTTCTGCTCCCACGGTAGTCCTATGATTCCCACAGAATAGCATTTGATATGTAAATTTGTATCGCCTAAGACTGAGTAAGGATGAAGGGGCTAAATTAGCATTAAGCTTGCCATGATAAATTGATGACGTTTCCAGCATGATTTCGGAATCATAAACAGAACTGGAGAAGATACATGGATGGATGAATAATTAAATGGTGGATCAATAATTAAAGAAAAAATAACTACTTACTAAGTAAAGATTGTAAAATTATAAATATTTTATATCATACAATGTTTAATAGCATTTCAGAAACACTAAAGATGGATATATATACATATATATATATATATATATATACATATACACAGTACCAGTCAAAAGTTTAGACTCATCCTTAGATTTTGTAAAATAAATAAATAACATTTTATTTATTGAACAACATAACAACTGTAATTTTTAACCGACTTCGAACGAAAGAGGAGGTTACTCAATTCGATACGTATGTGACTTTTTTTTTTTTTTTGTGCCTTTTTTTTTTTTTTTTTTCTATGTATGTTCACGGATTACTCAGAGATGGGTGGACCAATTGGAACGAAACCTTTTGCATCTTGTAGAGTATTTTCCCAAGGTGGTCCCATTTAAACCTTTTTGGGGTTCCTAATTTATTTAAGAAGTTATCGGCAAAAAACATGAAAATAATTATTTAATTATCGCTTAAATTGTTTACTTATTGGAAAAACATATGGCATATATAACATAAGGTATGCTCCAACAAGCTTTAAAAACTAATTGATAACCAACAAATCCAAATATTGTATTACTGCTGGATGAATCAAATGGGAAAACCAACCAATCAAATTCAGAATCAAAAGAGTGGGGGGTGAACATGAGCAGTCTGTTAGTTATCGATGTGTTTTACTTGCTTGTTGGAACAAACCTATACATAACCTTAACTAATTTTTCAACATTAGATTTAAATGAAGATATAAATATCAGGAGAATATAATATCGCTATCGTTTTCTGTAGCGATATTAGCATAAATAATATATAGATGTATATTCACCGATAACAGTAAACCTTCTTAATTTAGATCTAATCAACGGTTGGACACCATAATCATAAGACAACAAAATTCGTGGAATTCCAAGAAAGACTGAGTATTTAATCGGTAATCGTTTTAAAGCAGAATTCAAGACTTCTTCAAGTTCCCAAAGGATCGTTTAAATTTAAAATCGTAGCTATTATTGATTTAAATTAGATTTTGATTTCTATCTTTTATTGACTATGCACATTAAAAAAGAATACAATAATTCCCGGAAAAGCTCATTTTCAGTTGACTTAATAAAGGATTCAGATACCTCTGTCTTCTTCCGGATACACTCGGTTACTGTTGAATATGCCGAAGGCCTTGTGCCGATCCTTTAAGGGTGACACTTCTGTTATGTTATCCGGATTACTAGTATCGGTTTTTAAATTTGTTTCTACAACTATCGAGGATTTTGCTGGTGTTCATCCATCAATAAAAACTACAAAATAAAACTTGATAACTACCCCAAAACAACCTCATTTTATGAAAGTCCCCTTAGCAAAAATTTGGCAGTCATGGAAATGATTGTTAAAAATGATGATAAATGCTACGCCGCTAGAATTGAAGCAACATTGTTTAGCAATTTATTTTCTGAATAATGTTTTATTACGAAGGATATAATTCATAGTACTTCAGTAATACATTTAGTCAAAAAATCATCGAAAGGAATTACGAACATAATTGAATCAACCTTTGGAATTAAGTCAGTAGTCTAATACGGAGAATAATAATATCCTTCGTAATAATAAATTAACCATATGTGAGTCCCAAACCCTGTTGCTTCTATCCTAGCGGGGCAGTCTTTTTGATATCGATAAATTTTATGGTTGCCCCTTTTTTTGCAGGGACTTCTATCCAATGATGTAATCCAATGAAGTCGTGTATAATATCGCCATAGTTTTCAGAAGGATATTCAAGCAATCAAAATTTAAAAATTACTTTCAAATTTACTATAGGTCATATTAGCATCCTCATCGCTTCTCCATTAACGATATCATGTCTAAAACCGGCCAAAATCTCGACTGTTCAGTGACTTATCTACTTCATCTTGGAATGGCCGGATTTATATATTTATGTATATTAAACTCAACACATCTCGGAACACTGATTCTCTACGTAAATGACAAGTACTGAGGACATTTAGCAAAGGAAAAATATTGTCATTGTGGAAAAACATTTTATGTGTTCCCTTCCCAATTGAACATTGATCTTTTTAAAAAAAAAAAAAAATCCATTTATAATCCTAAAAAGTAGTGTGTTGAAAGTTGTGTAATACACGCACCGCTTTCCCACTTTTCTGTGTGTATTCATAAAATTGAAAAGGTAAAGTGTATTTCATAATAATTTTATACAATCATTGTATAATAAAAAGACCTGGGAAAGACAAACGTGGTAGAGCGTAAAAAGATTTCGAAATTTTTAAACCAACTTTTATTTTATCAACGACCAATTACCAACGAAATTTTTGAACCAACGTACGGTTTTCTACATTTGTTATCTTCTCCAACTAAAAATTGTGAAATAAAAAACATTTTACAAAAAAATATTAAACCGACTTCGAAACCTAGGAACCAGTAAAAATAAATTCACTGAAAAGTATGAAATAATTACCTTCCGATTTTTATGAATACACAGCAAAATTGAAAATGGTATAAAAAGTGGAAAAGTGCAATAAGACGAATAATTTTATTTTGATTTGTACAAATACACACTAATTGTTAATAAAAATTATTAAATTTAAATATTAAATACTATGTTCAATACAACACAATCTTTTCGGAGGCGGCGCAAAATTTAAAATTTTTTACACTAGACATTATGAAAATCTTCTACATGGATCTTCTCTTCGCAGCTATTGATTTCAATGCCTACTAATGGAATTGTATCAGTAACATGTTATTTCTATTTTGCGCCGCCTCCGAAAAGATTGTGTTGTATTGAACATAGTATTTAATATTTAAATTTAATAATTTTTATTAACAATTAGTGTGTATTTGTACAAATCAAAATAAAATTATTCGTCTTATTGCACTTTTCCACTTTTTATACCATTTTCAATTTTGCTGTGTATTCATAAAAATCGGAAGGTAATTATTTCATACTTTTCAGTGAATTTATTTTTACTGGTTCCTAGGTTTCGAAGTAGGTTTAATATTTTTTTGTAAAATGTTTTTTATAGTTTTAATTTATTTATAACTAGCTGTATACAGTATAATATATTATATATTATATTATACAGTAACTGTATAATATATTACGGTGTACGGTTTCACCCAGGGAAATTGGAAAACAATGAGAAAAGTCGTGGGTCAAGAAAAGTTTGTTAGGAGAGAAATGAGATTTTTGTTTACTCCAACGGTTGATTTCGTAAAAATCTAATGTAAAGCGAGATCAAAACGATTTTTATAACAATAAAGAATATACCCAGATTGGCTGAAGTTATGAAATTTTAATATGGACAGGTGTTGGCACCTGGTATGAAAGAACCACTGAGCAAAAATCTGAGAATTTAGGACAAACGGTATGGATTTCTATATAGAACAAACAAACAAACATAATTTCACCTTTATTTATGTAGATTGTATTCGAAACAATCATATAATTTTTGAAATGTTATCTCTCAAGTTACAATTATTTTTTTAAACTTGAAGATAATGAATTAAATACAAATGAGTCTAAACTTTTGACTGGTACTGTATATATATAAACATAAGAAAGAAAGCAATTTTTATTTTGGGACATCTGATCCCCGATTATGAGCCATTTGTCTGGCTAGTTGAAAAAAAAGGTAAAAATATTAAGAATTAAGATGTAAAGTAAACATAAAAGAGAAAAAAACTGAGACAGAATATTGAAAACAAAACAAAAACATTTGGATAACGAGTACAAAAAACTATACATACATTTTTAGTTCCGCGCACAGATTTCTGGCCTCAGAGTTTTCGAAGTTATCTATCTCCTTCAAGTATTATTTTCTTATCAAAAATGTTGAAGCGCAAGGCAATTCCTATATTTTTTATGATATTCTCAATTCATTGTTCCTTTTTTTAGTAATATTTTTTTCACGTATTTATATTATTTTTATTTTCCTATTTTTTCTTTATCTATCGAAGCTTAGTTATCCATAAGTATCTCTCTAAGATAAGTTTCTTACTGAACATCTCTTAATAATGATTCTACGCCTAAAAACTCAAATATACCAACAGCAAGACTATTCAGTTTAACCTAATTGTTTAAGGACAATTCAAAAAAATTAAGTTACAACAGATGTCTATAGCCTATTTTTAAAAATAAGAGCTGTTTTATCTAGCTGTTAAAACGTTACTATTATTTTTGTACATGAAATCACTTTTTTCATGTTAGATTACCTCAGTATCTGTGGAAAAAAAAAAAAAAAAACTCTTAACATAAGGAACAATTTTTTTAGAGTTTTGTTTAAATATAGAATTAACTAACAAAATATTATTTTGAGTTTTTAAATATTTCATCATTTTACCGAATATTTTTTTTTTAAAGCGAACTACTTTTGGTAAAATCTTAATTTAATAGATAAAAAATAACATAATAAATTATTTTTACCATTCCGTGAAAAATTTTAGGACGAAAATATTTTTTATGAGTCTGTAGTAAATAAGGATATATTAAAAAAAACGTTATTTAAAGTTAAATAATTATTTTTTTAAGATATATAACTTATGCGTTTTTGTAACAAAATGATAAACAACTGTATTCCAATATTCAAACGTATGGTAACTTTTGAAAAGTGACTTATTTTTTTAGTAAATACTAATCTTACAGGAAAATAACAAATATTTTTTCTGTTAAGAGATTTTTTAGTTTTTGTTTTTATAACAAAGATATTATGCATATATATATATATATATATATATATATATATATATATATATATATATATATATATATATATATTCATTACTTTTTAACAGTTTGAAAAAAATGGATCATTCTGCTCTTATATTGAAGGAAATGCAAGTAATAATCTTTTCCAGCTTTTATTATTTTAATCTGTCTTGTCTTTAAAATTTGCGGTGAAAAATGAATAGTTAAAAAAGTTTTATTTTTTTATATTAAAAAACTATTTTCAATGCTTTTTACAATTTGCGGAATTTAAAAGATTGTTTTGTACACGATATAGTATTGGAATTAATTTTCATCAATTTTTGAAAACTTTCTCCCGGGTCTCAGAGAAAAGGATCGGGAACGATTGTGTTCGATTCCAACTGGATCAGTTATATTTATTGGCTTGTCCGGATTTAATTGCAGATCCCCCCTCGGGTATTTTTTTGGTTATTGAGAGACGGAATTCAACTTTACTAAAATTCAGGAAGTAAAATTAAGAACAAATAATATGCTGAGCAAGTAGCTTATTAGTTGTGGGGAAGGAACATAAATGTAAAAGAGCTTCTCGATTCGCCCTTGACCTCCCCTAGATGGCATGCAACTCCCCCCTTACAATCGGTGGAATCGCCCATGATGCAGATCTCATGTTTTCATTAAATCACCACTCTACTTAATAAACTATTCACTTTTGACGGATTACTTCTTTGTATGGATGTCCTCATTTTTTAATCATTTAACAAACCAAAATGTTTTTGGTATTCTGTAGCATGTCAATGCTGGGATATCATCCAGTTTTACTTAGATATCAAAGCGGGATTTTCGTTCTATGAGTTTCAACTCAATCGAAACAGGACACAAACGAGCAAAATTTTAACGTCTGCAGTTATGGCAGTGTCAGTGAGAGCACCGGGGTTAAAAAATATTCGGGAGAGAGTTTGCAGCGTTGAGGACAAGGAATGTCGTAGAAAGATTAAGTTCCTTGATAAAGGCATAACTGAGAATATGAAAGCTTTTCCGAAGAAACCCCAGAACGGCTGTTCGAGAACGTGTAGAGAAGTTCTCAGTCTGCAAATCGATTGTCGCTGATAAACTAAACGCAATCGGAAAGGGAAATAGATCGAAACTTGGATACCTCATACATTAACTGACCATCAAAAAAAGTAATAAAACAATTCTCCAACCATTGCTTAGCTGTTTAGTTTGATTTTTCTTTTAACCTAATGTTCGGAATTATAACAATGATAGCCGTATGGTAAATTTAATGACACACTTTTATACATTAATACTTTCAATTAAATATACTGCTTTTTTTTCACAATCTTATTTTTCTTTTTAACATTCAATTTTTCATTACCAGTGTTGAATCAAAAGTTATTTAAAACATTCCACTATTTATTTGAATGTTAAATATACCCCATCTTCAGTCTCAAAAATTGCTTCTGTTGTCTACTGAGTGGTGAACGTTTCGGGCATTTTGTCCATATTCATCACCTTAAATATTCAATGCATTAAAAAATAACCTAACAGAATCTAAATAAGAAATAAAATAAAATGTGTATATTAAAACTTAATTACAAATAATATATAAACTCTAAATAAATATAATAGAACTAATAAATAAAAAAATAGATAGTACTAATCCTAAAATTGCAATCCAGACTAATTAGCACTTATAAATAAAAAAATTAAAACATTATTAATTAACAACTTTCTAAATAAAAACGCAAATAGAACTTTTGTAACAATTATATCCAGAAGACGTTACAATACACAGCAGTGATTACAGACTGACGCAAGTACTGACGGAACACGGAAACACAAAACAGTATCTCAAACGGTTCAACATTATACAAACAGATTTATGTGACGAAGACGGTCAAGTTCAAAATTTTAAACATATACTGTATGACTGCAAATTGCAAAAAGTATATGCTTAAAAACTGAAACTGGCCAGAAACAGAACAAACATTACTTTCTCATTTTTACAATTCAAGACTGACTTGCTTAAATTTATTAGAACTATCGACTTCGACTCACTTACCAGAGACGGGCAATGTAGGTAATTTCTTGTTGGCTTTTGTTTACTTATTTTATTTTTTATTTTATTTTTATTTCATTTGTATTTCTTTTTTTCATTTTTCATTATTTTTTTTTGTATTTGCTATTCTTTTCTCATTATTTGTTTAAATTCATTTCTGGAATTTTGTAAATTTTATAACTAACAATTAAAACTATTGTAATATCATGTAGTATGGCATGGAACATGATTGAATGATAAATAAATGGTCCTTATGTGGGGGTACCACGTAAGGAAAAGAATAAAAAAAAAAAAATCCAGAAGACGTTGGTGAGTAATCCTACCATTTAATTGGTTTTTATTTAATTTTGGTCTCATACATTTTATAATTTAATAACTTTGCTTGCTTATCTGTTTGGGCTTTATTTATTTAGAATTAATATATTATGTGTAATTAAGTTTTAATGTTCCAAATTTATTATATTTGTTATTCAGATTATTATTTAATGCACTTTATATTACAGGTGTGAATACGAACAAAATGTCCGAAACGTCCACCATTCACTGGACAATAAAAGAAATTTTTGATACCGAAGATGGGTTTATTTAACATTTAAATATATAAATAACAATGAAAGCAATCTACCAAAAAAAACAATCTACTATTTTAATAAATTGTAATAAGAGGTTAACAAAGGAATCCCACCTCCTTAATATAAAATCGATATAAGAAAATTAGAATCATAATTGATTTACAGCAAGTACTTCAACAAATCCCTTGACCGTGTTTATTCGAATCGTTATACTCACATATTATTCCAGAGTAATTTAATGCTTTACATTCGATAAATTGGCATCTACCATCCCATACAAGTTGGTTGAAAAGCCCCTCCAAAAGCGAACCCCCCTTTGTAATTCTGCTGACGCAATAAAGAGAGGGCTTTGTTGGTACAAGGATTCTGTTATAAGGGTAATTAAAAATTAAAATATTCAATATTTCATTCCCTTATTTCCAACCATTCTATTAATTTATAATTTCCACAATGTAGCTTAGAGGAGATGAAAGCTCGATATCCAAACTACGAGTTATGGTCTAGAATTTACTTTGGTTTCTTTTATTTTCTTGAGGCTTCGTCTAAACCAAAATCCAAAAGATCAGACCTACGTTCATTGCTCTATAGGATGGAATAGGAACATCCCAATTTTTAAACGTTGTTGAAGATGCGAAAGTTAACGATGGTTCAGACGCATGCGCTTCGGTTCCCAACATGAATTTATTATGAGTTTATCAAAGCCTGAAGCAGAAAATCCTACATGCGATCGATACCTGTTATAATTGCCTTACCCCATCAACACACAGTCTCTAGCTCTTTTATTAAATGAATTATCACTTCGAATAAAATTTTATTTTATATATTTACTCCATAAACTAATAAATGCAATTTACCAATGCTACAATTTAATTGTGTTCTCTTCTTTTTCTGATTCATATTTTATTTATTTTTTGCATTAATATATTTTTTTTTTTAATGATTGGACATTTTTCATAATATACTGCATTTTTATTCGTTTCAAATTGAACGTTATTTTATAATAGCAATGAGTATGTAGTCAATAAATAAATCGGTGACCGTTTTTTACATAAATTCATTACAATGTATATCTTAAACATAAAATGAATTTATCTCGTGGAAAAACCGCTTCACAACCAGATTTCGTGTTTTATTTTCTTTTAGGTTTTTTTTTTTTTTTTTTTTTAATCACTTCAAGCGTATTTCAATACATTCGGAAAAAAAATTAAATTGTTTCTTCACCATTAATTAAATCAATTCATAATTATTATTTATAATTATCATAGTGTTGCAATATATTCTTCTTATTATACGTTTTGATAAAGTTATCTTCTTCATAAAGAAAATTACAATTAACAGCTATTTCTACAAACGAAAAGTTGAACTTTTTTTGGCCATAAAATTGATGAATAAATAAATACTTTAATAACTGAAAGTTAATTATTAATTAAAATCCAAATATAGACAACTTCGATTATTAATGGCTTCAATCGTGAGCGGAGCGATAGTGTGAATAGGGGAGAGCGAGAGCGGACCAGGAGCGGAGCGGTACCGATAGTAAAATACTCTCTTTCTATTTCTCTTTAGAATATTTTGCCAGACCGAGAGCGGACCGGGAGCGGAGCGATAGTGTGAAGCCCCAGTATCCCGTTCGTATCCGTTGATGCGAGTCCACCAAACAAACCTTTTGCCCCCCCCCTTTTTATGGTTAAACACGCCTTCATAATACGCTAAAACATCATTCTTTCTTATTGTTTGCCTATTCCTTTTGAGTATAAGGGGCAATTAATGCGAAAAAATTCTTCCCCCAATTTTCCCCCAATCTAGAAAATCCTCATTTTAAAAAATTAATAATTTTAGATTTTCCTTCTACTTTTTAATGTTCACATTTTAACACTTATAGTTCCTAAGCTTATCTAAAATATCTTCATGAAGCCTGGAGTCCCTCGTTCGGACCATAACCATAAGTTCATGGAATTTCGATTATTGTTATTAAATTCTGGCGCTATTCTTGCTTTAAAAATTGATGAAAATAATTTATAATAAATATTAATGTTTGTAACACATCAGACCAAAAAGAAACAGATAGACCGACAACAAAATAACGATATCATGGGCGTACGCAGGGAAGGTCAGCTGCCCCACCCCCCCCCCCTTCCTAGAAAATATGACCAACATATCTACAAATTAAATAAATTTGCATTCATTTATGATTATTAATGGCTTCAATGGATTCAACCGTTCAAAAGTGAACGGTGTAAAATTATATAATGGAATATGATAAGACATTAGGAGAGCGGACCAGGAGTGGAGCGGGAGCGAAGCGATAGTGTGAATGGGGTAGAGCGAGAGCGGACCGGGAGCGAAACCGATAGTGTGAATAGGCCCTTAACCAGTAGCGGATCCAGGGGAGGGGTGGCGCCCCCCCCCCCCCTGAGAGGTGAGGACACTCATGAAGTATTACTATTTCTATATGAAATGAGCTATATTTAGTCATTTCAAGTCCACTAATTGAAAATGAATTGTATTTAAACATTTACAGTAATTTATAACGTCATTATGTACTAATATGTATTATAAATTAGGGCCTTCAATACTCATGACCTGTAAAAAAAAAAAATGTGCGCCCCCCCTCAGAAAATGTCTGGATCCGCCGCTGCTTTTAACATCACGTTTATTGTTATTACTGCTTTAAGGACACAGCTATTCTCATTCAAAAACGGTTTTTGAAATTGGTTCGATCGTTTCTAAGATTAGCGGCAAGAATTCAATAAGCTCACGGCTTTTTACAATAGTATATATATATATATATATATATATATATATATATATAAAATGCTTTGGCTAATCAGAGGATTTATTTTTCGGAAGTTTTAAGTCGAATATTTTTCCACATTAAAAATAGAATAATCAAATGATTTGACGCAGAGCACTAAACTAGCTAAAGATATGCGTTTGGGGGACAATAAAATGGCCTTTGGCATAATAAAAATAATTGTATTTTTGCAAACATTTGTACAATTATTGCAAACAGTGTAATGTATTGTACTTTCCATAGTAAAAATATTTATAAAAATAAAAATGTTGAAGCAACCACCTCTGGACCACTATACATTGATTGACGCAAAGGGAAAATCCAATCATATGGCTAATTTTGAAAAATTAATCTCCTATTTATTTTACTTTTATTATTTATTACAACAACAAAAAAACAATTTAAACATTTACACGGTAGTGTATAAAGAGGAAAATGAATAGCTCCAAATGTTTCTTGCATTTCTGCTCGGTGGAAACAAGGATTAACAGGGCTGCTCCCCCCTTTCGCGAAGTTCGACACGCCCTCCCATTTCAGATTCATAATTGAGACGGAACAAAACTCAACTTCCCTCCCGGAGCGAATATTATCCCGTTTCAATTATTACTGGAATAGTTCACTACTTCAATTAAGGGATCAAAAATGAAGAGGATATCTATGAATGTGTCACACTATTCTCACATGTGGATGAGATCCGATTGGACAAAAGGCAATAGGAACAGCTAGTCCAAATTGGATCTTGCTTCCACTATTGTCTCTAACGCAAATACGGAGCGCTCTGATTAGCTTCCCACCGTTCTATCGTTTAACTCCAGCTCGATAGTAGCTACTTGTCGTCGGGATTCATTGCTTAGAGTCACACGTCTTATATATATAGCGGATATGTTTTCTTTACTGGGATATAAAATGTTATAATAGGGTTTTTGAGGTTTAGTCAATAATCAACTGCTATTATGGCAACATAGGCGTCCGCAATGAGGGGGGGGGTGGCAGGACAGAGCATCTACCCACACTCCTAGAATATATGAGAAACAAAAATTACGAATTAAATAATTTTGTATTCGTTTTCACATATTTATTAAGTGTTATATAATAAATATTTTAATTGTTAAATATCAAAGAGCTTTATTTGAAGCCACATAATTTAGGCTTAGATAGTCAGTATACCTAGACCCCGATTTTATCAGCCTACCCCCCCCCCCCCCAGACGAAATTCTGCGGACAGGCTTGTATGGCGACATTTCGAGATTATATTGTTCAATAAAACCTTTTATTTTCACTGCAGGGCATGATTATGAGAACAATATA
The DNA here is from genome assembly GCA_911387785.2 of Aelia acuminata. Taxonomy (NCBI): domain Eukaryota; kingdom Metazoa; phylum Arthropoda; class Insecta; order Hemiptera; family Pentatomidae; genus Aelia; species Aelia acuminata. The sequence continues at coordinate 116,980,710 of OU426980.1, read as the reverse complement.
GTCTCAAAACGTAACCATAATATAGTTCTTTATAACTGACTGAACTTGAAGAACCCTATTATGACATATCCTATATGCCGTCTTTAAGCAAAGGAAATGAGGTTTCTAAAGAAAATAGCAGGGTTTGAAATTAACTCTTATTTTCTGGGAAAGAGAATAAAAGTCAAATCAGGACTTTTATATTTCTAATAAATAAATAAAAATCACATCATGACTTTTATATTTCGGGCCAGAAAATAAAAGTCCTGATATGATCTTTATCACAATGATATCTAATATAAAAGTCAAAGCTTGATTTTCATTATTTAAGGATGAATTTATTAGCTTTTCTTATCGGATTTCTCCACATTGTTGTTCATTATTGGGTTAACCGTTTTTATGGAAATCTTATAGGGTATAATATATTACCTTGTATCGATCTTATGATCGATTATTAGATTATCAAGGCTGCTGATAATGAAAAAAATATCGATATACAACCTCAGGCTCGCTCAGGTATCGATTGCAACTTATCCGATATTTACAATATTGGGGTCAATTTCTAGGTTAATTGGGGTGCTGATTCCGAATATGGTATCGATTTTTCGATTACGCGCTCAGGTATCGATTTATTTCAAGTTACGCGATATAAATGATATTGGGGTCCACTCATAGGTTATTTGAGGTGCTGAATTTGAAAATGATATAGATTTTTCGATTACGTGCTCAGGTATCGATTTATTTCAACATACGCGGTATAAACGATATTGGGGTCCACTCCGAGGTTATTTGAGGTGCTGAATTTGAAAATGATAGCGATTTTACGATTACGCGCTCAGATATCGATTTATTTCAAGTTACGCAATTTAAACGATATTGGGATCCACTTATAGGTTATTTGAGGTGCTGAATTTGAAAATGATGTCGATTTTTGGATTACGCGATCAGGTATCGATTTATTTCAAGTTACGCGATATAAATGATATTGGGGTCCACTCATAGGTTATTTGAGGTGCTGAATTTGAAAATGATATCGATTTTTGGATTACGCGCTCAGGTATCGATTTATTTCAACATACGCGATATAAAATATTTGCAAATGACTAATTTTATGAAAATATTTAAAATGTATGCAACTTATGACCACAATATCGTTATCATCGTCTAGGTTGTAATATATCGATACCTGAGCACGTAATCCAAAAATCGCTATCATTTTCAAATTCTAAAAGCCTAATCATAAAAACTATTTCATTTCCAAATTCAGCACCTTCCAAACCCAATGCCGATTTTCATATTGTTTATATCCCTTAACTAGTATTAAATCGATACCTGAGCACGTAATCGAAAAATCGATATCATTTTCAAATTCAGCACCTCAAATAACCTATGAGTGGACCCCAATATCATCTATATCGCGTAACTTAAAATAAATCGATACCTGAGCGCGTAATCCAAAAATCGACATCATTTTCAAATTCAGCACCTCAAATAACCTATAAGTGGATCCTAATATCGTTTAAATTGCGTAACTTGAAATAAATCGATATCTGAGCGCGTTATCGTAAAATCGCTATCATTTTCAAATTCAGCACCTCAAATAACCTAGGAGTGGACCCCAATACCGTTTATACCGCGTATGTTGAAATAAATCGATACCTGAGCACGTAATCGAAAAATCGATATAATTTTCAAATTCAGCACCTCAAATAACCTATGAGAGGAACCCAATATCATTTATATCGCGTAACTTGAAATAAATCGATACCTGAGCGCGTAATCGAAAAATCGATACCATATTCGGAATCAGCACCCCAATTAATCTAGAAATCGACCCCAATATTGTAAATATCGGATAAGTTGCAATCGATACCTGAGCGAGCCTGAGGTATATCGATATTTTTTTCATTATCAGCAGCCTTGATAATCTAATAATCGATCTTAAGATCGATATAAGGTAATTTATTATACCCTATAAGATGTCCCTAAAAACGGTTAACCCAATAATGAACAACAATGTGGAGAAATCCGATAAGAAAAGCTAATAAATTCATCCTTAAATAATGAAAATCAAGCTTTGACTTTTATATTAGATATCATTGTGATAAAGATCATATCAGGACTTTTATTTTCTGGCCCGAAATATAAAAGTCATGATGTGATTTTTATTTATTTATTAGAAATATAAAAGTCCTGATTTGACTTTTATTCTCTTTCCCAGAAAATAAGAGTTAATTTCAAACCCTGGAAAATAGAAGCAATTTGGCATTAAAACCAGCCGAAAATATAATAGAAGAAAATAGGTTACGCTGGTATGGCCTAGTCAAGAGAATGCAGGAGGAGAGGATGGCCAAAATTAATTTTAAGACAAAAGTGGAAGGAAGAAGGCCAAGAGGAAGGCCCAGAAAGACATGGGAAAATGCGATCAATGAGGCTTTCGATCGGAGAGGGCTGGACCGGAACAGGCGTAGCCGGCTCGTGCAGGACAGAAGTACCTTGATCTGGCCATGCAGTAAGGATCCTCTACACTTACATACCGTAGATGAGGAAACGATTAGGAAGAATAATAATGAGTGTATATATATATATATATATATATATATATATATAGCAGTTTTAAGCCACATTCCTTTGTGGCTTAAATCTGTATCTGTTTTTGTAATCAATTCAAGACTTAGACCACCTCTTGATTTTCACCCGGTCCAACCTAATACCAAAGCATATTATATCATGACCACGTATTTATTAAGAATAATACCGATTTTAAAGGTCAGATGGGGGGGGGAGGGTGTTCGACGATGTCGAAATTTAACTCATGAGGGTCTAATATTAGGTTATCGTGGACGGAGTGTTTGAAAAAAAATTAAATTTTCGAATTTCTGACTTAGGAAAGGTTGTGTTTGTATATGTGTATATATATATTAATGATTTTTGATAAATAAATTAGCATTTTCTGGTGATTTCTTTTAGGGTTGGAGGGAAAATAAAAAGAATTATAAGGCTCTAAAAGGGGGTGGAAAGATCTAGAACCTCCTACAAGCAATTGCTGGTTTATATAAACTGGGGCAAAAACAGATGTTACCGGCTAGTGGGTAACTAGATATTTTACTCACTTAGCTCAGTTAGCAGTTGTCAATTAATGTTCAGCTATTTGTTTAGATATAGTGAAATATTGTGTTTATACTTAAGTGAATCTTCGTGAAAAGTAAAATATTGTGTGCATAAGTAAATACTCGTGAAAAGTGAAATGAATCTTCATGCTAGTAGCTAGTGCTACAGTGAATTGTGAATAATCAAGTGTATGTTTTACAAGGAAAACATATGACGTAAATAAACAAATTTTGCGTAATCAATCGATATTTCGGGATTAATATAAGTTAGACGGATTTGCAGCTGAAATGAGAAAAATCTGGTGCGATGCCGCGCAACACACAACTTTCATATACGAACTTACTTAGATTAGAAATTGAGGTGTTTTGATAATATGCAAACGCCATTCCTGAACTTCTCACATTTATATGCTCATATTTGTATATCTCCATAAGTTATACCGTAGAGTATTTGTATTGTAAAACTTGCAAGTTCTCAGTAATTTTCGATTCATTATTGCTTATTTATTTTTTTAAGGGACCTAATTTCCTCAAGAGCCGATTTTTTTTTTTTTTTTACTGCTCGCTTGTTTTTTACTGCGTTTATTGTTGCTTTTTTTAAAATATATCATGAAGGTAAATCAATAGGTGTATTTACGTCTCGTAATAATGCTTTTCTGGAAAACGAGAACGATTACTGTTCCTCTAAAATCACTTTATATTGCTTTCAGAAATCTATAATGGAACAAAAAACGTGAAAATGGGATAACATTCATTAAATAATGTGCCGCCTCCGTTAGACCAATTTTGATGAAATTTTGGCTGTTACATCGCGGGCATATAAATACATCAAACATCCAATTTCAGGTTCGTGCGGTTTATAGTTTTTGAGCTAGTTTGATTACACACTAACACACGCACACATTCAGACCAATTCGCGGAACTTGGTTATTTGGACTCGGGGGACCCCAAGACGTGTATTTCCGTTAAAAACCGGAGGTAGAAATTTTTCACGATCGCAATACTTTCCCTTACTATATATAGGTAAGTGAAAGTAAAAAGTGTGCTGTTATAATAATATACCAATCTAAACCAAACCAAGTTTATATTTTTTCCAAACCGGGATACCTGATGCCTGTATTTAAGCCGGTAAGGGCCGGAAAGTAGATGATTGATCAATATTTTTAACGGGCCTGTCATTGCATGGATCTTTTTGAAACAAATATTTATTTAACATAAGCGGTCAGATACATGTTGATATCTAAGTTGGTTAGATATGGTGAGGTCATTTTATTTTCTAAGCGGTGCTAAAATGTTTTCATTTCAGAACGTGTATAAAAGAAACGTTTTAGTAACGAATCCAAATACGTGTATTCTCTACAAATGTTGGCAAACGCTTAGCTTTAAATAAATTGAAGTGGATCGTTCAAAACTATCTCTAATGCAGTTTTTATTTATTATTTTATTCAATAAATATGCATCATTATTTTACATTTAAACGAATTGACAAATGGTGTTCAATACATATTTAGTAGTTTTATAGATGATGGATCCCATCATCTCTTTTTTTGTGTATAATTGATTTACACAAAATATGACGGTCCCTGATAGGCCAAGAAAAATAACAAATATAAATATTTAATATTTATTAATATATTTATATTTTTTATATTTAATATATTTATTTAAACTACCTACTTATTAACAATTGTATAGAGCGGGGTAACTTTCCATCAAAAAATGGGAATAGCTTGCACCTTTATAATAATGATAACGGGCTTACTAACACTTTTTATGTGTCATCAGAAGATGAAAATTTGGAAAAATATACAAACAAAAGTTATATTAGAATGTGATGCAGATTTTTTACGAACTTTACGGAATAAATTCAACAGATAGCTTAAAGCGCAGGGGGTACTGAGAGACCAAGCTTTTGTTTCACAATGTTAGTACTTTTTTAACTATAAAATTCGCTGATGAGCTTATCATAACTTGGAAGGTCCAGCCAATGTTTGCCAGAAGGACTCAAAAGATGTGTCCAGTTATGGTACGGAAGGCTTTACTAGAAAAAAAAGAAGATTTTTACGCAAATGGTTAATTTTGAGTTCTAATTTAATATTTAAGTTGATTTTTATTGCTTTGTTTTTATATTATCACGTTTAATTTTTAAAAAATTATATCAAAAATAAACTATTCTGCCAAAATACATTATGCAACTTTGCAACATTCCTGTGCTTTTATTAAATTTAGATTAATGTATTAACCTGGAGCAAACACCGCCCCCCCCCCTGAGGCATCTTTGCACCAAATAACAACGATACACATTCAAATAGTAGGTAACTATTTTTATTTAAATCAAACATTCCAATTAGAAAGACAAAAAACAAAATCTTGGCGGTTCTTTATTTTCGGTCATTTAAATTATTTTTATTTACCTAACAAAACAAAATTTATATAGACATTTGTGCGAAGTAACCCCGTTTTACAACAGTCACAAAATATTTAAAAACCAAAAAATGAGGAAATATCTGGGGTGAAAGGGTAAAAAATTTCAGTAAAACAAGAAATTTTGTAAACAAGCTTTTAGGAAGAGACTATTCAATTATAGATATAGAATGCAAGGCCTCAAAGTCTCGTATAATTTCAATAATTCACTTAATCGTGCAGGTTACATGCCAAATTTTCGCCTATTCAGGCATCTTCAGGGCTACAACAGTTTCACATGCAAGCTAGAAACAGACTGATTCAGGGCTACAACAGTTTCTAGCTTGCATGTGAAACTGTTGTAGCCCTGAAGATGCCTGAATAGGCGAAAATTTTGCATGTAACGATTAAGTGAATTATTGAAATTATACGAGACTTTGAGGCCTTGCATTCTATATAACAAGAAATTTTCAAAGAAACTGAAAGCGACGGAAGGACAACATGATTAAAAGGAGTCGATAAAGAGGTAGACTTCAGAAGCACATACTAATTAGAGATTGAGGAAAGCCATCCATTGATACAAAGTTCGACCAACCGTAAGGGGTTAATCAGGGGAAAACGTTGGAATGATCAATTGGCAACGAGAAATCAAACGAATACCAGCGGTCTGTGGAAATATAAGTAATTATATTGTATGGAAGTCAAAGCAAATTAGCTCAAGGGAAACCAGAATGGCTTTGAAGATGGAAGAACATCTCAGATCTTATTTTTTTTTTCGTCAGAAAAGTTAATTTTAGTGACACAAAGCGAACGTGTATGTTGTGTAAATCTGATTAAACCAACTAATTCGGTCCCAAGTCACGAATCATTTTTGCTTCCCGGAGGGAAAAGGGTTCAAGCAAGCCGAAAAAAAGGAGAAAAAAAATTGATTTTGTAACAAAAGGAAGAACAGATGAATTTGATACCTCGTGAGATAAAGACTGTTTATTGACTAACTGAATATAATCTATGGATTTTTAAAACCAGTTTTTAGAAATAAAGAAGAGCCTAAATCTTGCTAAAAAAATATCGTTTGAACCCTTGTCTCAAAATGTCAATATATGAGCCAGTTTTCATATAGATCATTAGCATCGGCGTCACCAGCACCAAATTATTGGGGGGGAGCGTGTCGATAATCTCATAGATAGAGTTGATAGAAATCCGAGAGGCTAAAAGTTGAAATAATAACGCCTAAAAACAATTGTTGGGACATTAATTTTAAACAAGAAATAGAGACCGATTCCGGCGATCCAACTTTGTTAAAGAATTCATAAAACAGTACGGTTCATGCTGGAATAAAAATTATATAATTCATTGAATACACAGTATGCTTGACGAAGCTTTTAAAAAAGCGACACGGCTATTTGTGAAAATAAAGTATCTGATGGGGAGGTTGGATACAATGAATCAATGGAGTATGCTGTGATTAAGTAATATGTTATATATAATTTATAACTGAAAGGAAATATTTAAAGGTGGAAGGAAATAATTATATTTATTTTATAAATATTTTTATTTAATAATATCATTGTGTTTTATTAAATTTGATTGGTTGAACTCAGGATACATTCGTAAATCGTATTTTTATTTAATTTTTTACATTTTGGGGGGGGACATTCCCCTCCTGCCAAAATATTGGGGGGGGCGTCAACCCTGCCCCCCCCCCGGTGGTGTCGCCCATGATCATTAGTAATATTAATAATTTTTTTAAAAAAGGTATTGAAAACCTATATCTTTTCAATATAAAATAAATTTTAAAAAAACGTAATTAAAATATGTACGAGAAAATCTGCAACTATTTTTTAACTTCTGAAAACAAAAGAATGAATAAATTTATTTCTCTTTATTTGAGTGATACATTTTTTCATATTTTTTAATTATAATAAAAGAGTTTTGTCAGGTCAAGTTCTAATTGATTTACTTTTGAATTTCCAATAATAAATATTAAAACTTCAATACGTTTTTATTAATTCATTTAGTTCTTCGCGAAGCCCATAGTATTGCTTCCATTCTTTTTTTTTATTTTATATATATTTGAAGAACTAAATATGTCTATATATTCTTTTAAAATTCTAACAACTTTTTTTTTTTAAATAAAGACGTAAATATTCTCATTTTTATGTTTACACATCTATTTTACCGTAGTAAAAGTAGTTGAAAATACAAATTAAATAATATTGTCACATAAACATATAATATTGAAATATTGAAAGATGTTTGGAAATTATCGGTAATATATGCATAGTCCTCTATTTTATTCTGTGGAAAAAATGATAATAATAATTATTATAAGGAAATCATTTTATGTATATAAAAGAAAAAAAAGGGATGGAAGAGAAACCTAATTCTTAATGTAATCCAGGTATATCGTGAGGTCATCACTAGGCTCCCCTAAGTTAATGTCAGGTCGGTATTCGCTTCATGGTACGCTGAACCCATTAAGCATCTGTCAAACCAGCGTCTCCACCCAAACAAAGCCCAATAATTTTCCGTCTTGAGGAAACCCAACCAGCTCCATTGAGGACATCGGTATCCGCTTCACTACCTTGCACTCTAATCATTAATTTCAACTACAAAACTGGTTTTCTAACTATAAAAAAACGATAAAAATAATAAGAGAATTTAATATTGATATAATAAAATAAAATTATTTAATGGAATTTTAACATGAAAAATACAATTTAAAATAATTTAAAACGGAATCATTTTCGTTTACACTTACAATATAATTACTAAATTCATCATGGGCATAAGGCCATATTTATATTTTATGGCCGTTATAAATGCTCTCTAGATAATAGCAGATTCCACGACAAAATGGTACATTGCCAATTTCCATAAACATATCTCCTTGTACAACTTGTAAAAAATGCGACAAAACTACATAAACACGTAGAGGAGAGCGGGGTTGGTTGGCATTGGGGGCAGGTTGGCCATTGGCTTATAGTTTCCGTCACACCTGTTGCGAAGGCCCCACCATTGTACCATGTGAGCCGCTCGACCTCGGGAGTCTTGTCATGAGTTTTCAATCCGATGCTAACAGTGTAGAGAAGAGTGTACATTGAGTAACATTGATTGATTTTACAACATGTAAGTAAATTTTTATATGTTCAGTAAATTTAGTTTAAAGGAATGGTAAAACGATTCTGTTCACACAGCCCCAAACTCCTTTGAAAAACCTAACCTTTCGACTAACCAGTATCTTGTTTCATTGTTCTCCCCTGTCCTGGCAGCCATCTTTCATATTATCTCTCCTGTGGGGTTAGTTGGCTCTTTTCAACTGGGGTTTGTTGGAGCAGTAGCAATTCACAAAAGCAAGGTAAACATAAACAAAGGTGAAACTACGAATTGTCTTTAGTTCCAGCAAGGAGGATGAGAGCAATTTTTCTTATGCAGAAAGTGACGACAGTCTTAACTTATATCTTCTTCTATTATCATTCTATTTCCCCTTAAAAGCTGGTTAAAACCGATTAAAAATTATTATACCATTATAGCGCAGCTTTTAATAACAATAATATGTGTCAGGCAGTACTTGAATGAGATGGCTAAACTACCCTACCTTCTAGTCCTACCTGCCCCACATAGGGGGTTAATTGGCATACTCTGGATTGACGAATTCTTCAATTTTCTATAATCTTAGTATTAAACATTATGTGGTGAAAAAAATACTTGAAGTACTCTAATACTTGGAGTTTACAGTGGTATCAGCCCTAATGGGATTATATTAACAGAAACGACTCAAAAATCAAAAAAATGAAAACTGTTGCCAACCAACCCCGCTCTCCCCTACTATTAGAATGCCCTAAACATGAAAAACAAAGTAAGAAAATAAACCTCTTGAGATTATTTAAAAAGGCACCGGGGGATGATGAAGAAATAATCTCTAAGTTGTACAATACAACTTAAATTTTAATTGTTCACGCCAATGACCCTTCTGGGTAATGGTGTTAAACCTAATAAAAAAAAAAAAAAAAAATCATTTCGGATAATTCATGCTCACGAACGAAAAATTCGGAACAAATAAATATTGTCTAGTAAAACCGTACTTAGGAGAAAAAATAGGGAAAACATGAAAATATAGATAGCCAATACACTAGTTAATCGGTTTAAGTAAGACAGTAAGATATCTTAACGAATTAAAGCCTATTTCAATAGCTTAATGAAGCTTACAATAAATAATAACTCAGTTCAGAAATCAACCATTTAATTTTCCACTTATTGTAATGTAAAGGAAAATTAGTTTTATAATACAAACTATTAAATACAAATATCATTTAATAGGATTTATAGTTATGCCAGTTTTATAGTTTCTAGTTAGACTTTTAGTGGGCCCAAGGATGACTCAGCTCTACTTGATAATAATAATAATACCTGGGATATAACATATTATTACTAACCTTTCTTCTATTTAATAACAAAAACTGTAGTCTAAACTATACGAAAGAGTGGGTGAGGGTGAGTGAAGTACACCTAGCCACGCAATATACAGCACTAATGCGCTACTAACAACAGCTGCACTTAATAACTCCTTCACTACACGTAATGAATTGTACGGAGGGGAGGGACCCCAACCAGTTCTGGGGTTGCTAGGGTATCCCAACAACAATGATCTTTGTGGAAAGCAACCCAGACACTATAACATTCCCCTTTCATCCAGAAAATCGTCCATTATATCTCCTGCCATATGAATATTATATACCTACCTGTAAAGCTTCTGCTGTTGGTTCCAAAATAGCGAAACAATGTACTTTTGTAAAACATTAATAAGTTCTAAGTACATATCTAGGAAGTAGATAGATATGAAAAACAATGGATGCCATAAATAAATTGAAAAACAATAAGGCGGCAGGCCCCGATGGTATCCCAGCCGAGCTGTTAAAAAGTGGTGGGAACGAACTTTTTAAGACACGGCCGAACCTAGTAATCACCATTTGGACCGAAGAAGTAATACCAACAACGTGGAACTTCTCTCATATCTGCCCTATACATAAAAAAGGAGATAAATTAAAATGCTCCAACTATAGAGGTATCTCCTTGCTCCCATCCGCTTACTAAATATTCTCAAATATTTTATTTGCACGACTGTTACCATTTGCAGAGAACCGACTTGGTGTCTATCAATGTGGATTCAGAAAAGGCAAATCAACACTTGATCAAATCTTTAGTTTGAGGACAATCCTGGAGAGAGGACGAGAATATAACATTATAACACTTATTTATAGACTTCAGGGCAGCTTATGATAATGTTAACAGAGAGGAACTCTATAAGGTTCTTTATGAATTAAAAATCCCTGAAAAATTGGTGAGACTGGTGAAGATGACAATGAAAAATGTGGGATGTGCAGTAAAAATAAGAAATGAAGTATCACAGGAATTCTCTTCAAATAAGGGCTTAAGACAAGGAGATGCACTGGCGTGCCTTCTATTTAACCTCGTGCTTGAGAAGGCTGTAAGAGAGGCCGGGATCCAGATTGGAGGAACAGTATTCAACCGAACTGCTATGATCCTCGCATACGCTGATGACCTCGATATAGTTGGTCGCTCCCACAATGCAGTACTAGAAGCTTTTCAAGCCCTGACTGGCCCTGCCAGGAAACTTGGACTTGAGATCAATGCTTCGAAAACTAAATACATGGTAGCAGAGGAAGCCCCAAATCCAGGTGAAATGGTTACCTTCGGAGAGTACAAGTTTGAGAAGGTATCTGTATTTGTCAACCTGGGATCGCTGGTCTCACACAATAATGAGACTCAACTGGAGGTGAAGAAAAGAATCCAGGCAGCTAATTGTGAATTTTTTAGATTACTGCGTCACTACAGGAGTAGAGCTCTTTTCAGAGAAACCAAAATGAGTCTCTACAAGACTTTGATCAGGCCGGTTTTGTTGTACGCATCGGAATCCTGGGCAACCACAAAATCGATGGAGCAGGAACTTGGTCTCTTCGAAAGGAAATTCTTGCGTCGGATATTGGGAGGACGGCAGGTTGGAGGTCAGTGGCGAAGACGTACAAGGAGCTATATAGCTTATTCAATGAACCTGATATTGTTCTGTTTTATAAATTGAATCGTCTAAGATGGGCGGGCCATCTGGCCAGAATGGAGGATAGTGAAATCCCCAAGAAGACACTGAAAGAGCCAATTTACGGTAAAAGACGGAGAGGAAGACCGAGATCAAGATGGGTGGATGGAGTCGCTGCTGATGCCCGGAGTGTTTTAGGTGTCAATAATTGGATGGTGGCTGCGCAAGATCGTGACAATTGGAGGAGGTTGTTACAGGAGGTCAAGACTCGGCAACGAGTTTTAGTACCAGTTTAGATAGATAGATAGATATGATTCCATAGAAATAAGCGAAAATAAAATTTTAACTTGAACTCAACTGTTTAAAACATATAACCTTAAGGGCCTATTCACACTATCGGTTTCGCGCCCACTCCACTCTCGCTCCGCTCCCGGTCCGCTCTCGCTCTACCCCATTCACACTAGCGCTCCGCTACCGCTCCACTCCCGGTGCGCTCTCCTAATGTCTTACCATATTCACACTATATAATTTTACACCGTTCAATTTCGAAAGGTTTAAGCTATTAAAGCCATTAATAATCGAAGTTGTCTGTATTCGGATTTTAATTAATGATTAACTTTCAGTTATTTAAGTATTCATTTATTCTTCAATTTTACGGCCAAAAAAAAAATCAATTTTTCGTTTGTAGAAATAGCTGATAAGTGTACTTTTCTTGATGAAGAAGATAATATTATCAAAAAATATAATAAGAAGAATATATTGCAACACAATGATAATTATTAATAATAATTATAAATTAATTTAATTAATGGTGAAGAAATGATTTAAATTTTTTTCGGAATGTATTCGAATACGCTTGAAAATTTCAAGTTGAAATCGGTAAATGCTACAAATTTACCGATTGTGTTCCCTTCTTTTCCTGATTAATATTTTAATTATTTTTTGCTTTAATATATTTTTTTGTTAATGATCTGACATTTTTCATAATATACTGCATTTTTATTCGTTTCAAATTAAACGTTATTTTATAATAGCAATGAGTATGTAGTCAATAAATAAATCGGTGACCATTTTTTACGAGTACATTAATTCATAGCAAAATATATCTCAAAAATAACATGAATTTTTCACGTCGAAAAACCGCGCATATTGTTGGTGATTTTTTTTTTTTTTTTATCATTTCAAGCGTATTCGAATACATTCGGAAAAAAAATTTAAATTATTTCTTCACCATTGATTAAATTAATTTATAATTATATATATATATATATATATATATATATATATATATATATAATATATATATATATATATATTAAAGTTGAACTTTTTTGACCGTAAAATTGATGAATAAATAAATACTTTAATAACTGAAAGTTAATTATTAATTAAAATCCAAATACAAACGGTTTCGATTATTAATGGCTTCAATCGTGAACGGTGTAAAATTATATAATGTGAATATGAAAAGACTTTAGGAGAGTGGAGCTGGAGCGGAGCGAGAGTGGAGCGGGAGTGGAGCGAGAGTGGAGCGGGAGCGGAGCGAGGTCAGACCTGGGCCAATATTGTGATTAACCTCTCTCTATTCCTCTTTAGAATATTTTGCCAGTGAGACCGGAGCTGGAGCGGAGCGGGAGCGGAGCGCTAGTGTGAATGGGGTAGAGTGAGAGCGGACCGGGAGTGGAGCGAGACCGGAGCGGTACCAATAGTGGAATTCTCTGTCTATTTCTCTTTAGAATATTTGAGCGGACCGGGAGTGGAGCGGGAGCGGAGCGATAGTGTGAATCCGCCCTAAATTTTCTAGGCACCTACGCATCGTAAGAGCTTACTGCTAACTAATCTGTTATATATGCGGCCTAACAAATTATTTAAGCCCCTTGATACTTGAGCCCACAAAACATATTCATGTTGTAATAGGTACGTATAATTAATTTTTTATAACAGCTTCAAAATCAAATAATCTTTTTTTTAGTTTTTAATGATAAAAAGATATACTCTCTAATACTAATGAAAAACAACTCGGTTTTTTACTCAAACACAACTTTGATATAAAATAGTGCTAGATAGATTTTGGATGCGCGTTCACCATACCTCAAAAGATAAAAAAAAAAAAAATCCTGTTAAAGGGTGAATTGTGATGGAGAACAGTCTAATGTAGACATGAAAAAAATTAAAACGTTTTTTTTTTGTCCACAGGTCAGAGCACCATGCGGCGGATTCTTATTCAACAGCTGCACTGCAATAGGTGAGTACCCTCTTTGTTTTAATCAGAATAGTCATCCTTACTAAACCCATGGAATTATAACATATAGGTATAAGATTTTTTTTTTTTTTTTTAGGATTTTTATATGATAAAGTCATTAAAGAGAAATGTTGTTTTGGATAGAAAAAGGTACACCTATCTCATTTAATTGTAAATATTTAATCCAAGATTTAACTAATGATAACTGACTCTCGTTGGCAGCCATAGTGACCAATGCCACAAAAATGTTTTTTGTTTTGACTATCGAATTAGTAAATGCTAATGAGGAAAATAAACCATTATTATTATTATAACAGTATTGATAATGATTACATAGCTGATTAAAATGCTAGATTTTAATAAATAATCATTTTATGGATACCATTTAGCCACTAATTTAAAGACACTTTTAGCGATTTACATTTTATGCCTAACTTCAATCATATTTCGCATTTCTATGGAATTCGTGAACATCCACTGGAATAATATTTACTCTTATATATCATTAGCTTACGTTTTCAGTACAGTGGAAGGTCAATGGGGAATCTCTGTAGGAGAAAGGGAACTTGATGATTACTGATAAAATGAGAAAAGAGAAACGAAATTATGATTTGGCTTTGCTTTGATAATTTAGGCAGAGGAACGGGCTATGAAAAAAATATATATAAGGGATGGTGGAAGGGGTTCTTGGATTTACTTCAAAGAGGAGTAAAAGCGAGGTTAAAGAAGGAAATGACTGCTATTTCTTGGCCAGGAAATAACTCAATTCTTAAATATATTTATTTTTATATGATATTTATAAAGCAAAAGTTCTCATTTTAGTGTTCATAATTTGCGTATGTAAGACAACGCCGTAAAGTTTTCAATTTTCAAAAAATATGAAATGATAATTAAATATTCAATAAAAAGTCATTAAAAAAAAAAAAAGATTTTGTAAACAACCTATTTATTGTATAAGAAAGTAATTTATATATTCATATGTACTTAGTACTTACTACAACATTAAAAAAGGAAAATTGTTACAAATAAAAAAAAAATGTAATGCAGATTATTAAGGTGTGTGTATGTTAAAAAGTTGTTGGTGATTTAACCAAAGTAAAATATTTTATAGTAAGTAAAATATTTATTAAAAATATTTTAATAAATAAAAATTAAGTGTAAAGTAAAATATTTAATATATTGATAGATAAAATTATAAATTTGCTTATAACTGTAAGGTGAAATATATTTTTCTTTCTTAACTCTGTATTTTGTTTTCTCATATTTTATGAGGGTCAAAAAGCTTTGAATTTCATGCTGCTTCAGAGATACCTAGTGTTATATTACGAAGTGTTCCTGGCTTACATATTGGTGCGTTTATGTTTTTCTAGAATTTTTAAATTTAATTTTAACGCCACTCAATTCCATACTTGCCCTATACGAATTATAACTGTAAGTTATTAGGATAAAATAATGCATCCGTGAAATTAAAAAAAGAAATATCATAAACATCACATTATATTCTACAAGGTCGTTATCTTAATTTTTAATCATTTGTCTCACATTTATAACCATACAGATATTTTGATAACTGAGATAAGCCAAATATTACTATATATTTTATAATAAGTTATATAAGTAATTGTCGAGTCTTGAAGATGGGTAGAACGGACCCGAAACGTTGACTAAGTGAAATAAATAATATTATAACCCACAAAAGAGTAATTCAACTTAAAAGAATATATAATAATAAATAAAAATGTATTGAAAATAATAATAAAGAAAAAAAATATTATCACACCTTTGATATGAATGAAGTTTAAAATATAGGTACCTTTTTTAAAAATAGTGAAGATAATTTTTTCTTTAACCAATATCGAGATATATTTTTTACAGGAATAATTTATTATTATTATTTGATTTTTCAAATATATTTTTAGCAATTAAACTTTATTTTTTTTCTCTCTAAATAATTTTAGAACCGGATATTTTATTCACCTATTTCTTTTATTGCGCACTTACGAGTTAGCCCATACCTTAAGACTTTTCAACGCAAATTATATTTCACCATCACACTATTTAACAATAATCCACAAGAAAACTTTAGGTGTTGCCAATAAGAGGATTATGTCTGTAATTTAATTGTGTACCAATCTATTCGATATTGGTTATTTGCTTAAGCTTAGTGATTTAAGCCTTTGGGACGGTTAAGTTAATATTTAACAGTAACATGTGCCATATGCCAAGTCGGATTACAGGAGCTTTGAGCAGACACGGTCTTTGCGATAAGCCGAGTACAGTGTATGACATTTAGTCGATAAGACAGGAGACCGCTATCCAGAGGAGGTGAGGACTGGAAGAAAAGCCCCTGGAATGTCACACTCAGATACACTTTCTACCGTTATGTTGCACCCTATATCTGAGTTTATTTTACACCTGTGCCATCTTTGATTCAGTTTATTTAAATAAGATTAAGGTATTTACATTAATATAATATAAAATAACCTATTTTTATTTTTATTTTGTAATTAGTGAACTTCAATATAAATATAATTGACTATAGGTATAGCAGTAAATATAATTGACGTGATAGCTGCGAGACGAATAAAATAGGCTTGTAAAATTGCGAAGCTTAGTAGTGGAAGAATTTCGAAAAGATTAATAAGCGCGGTGGAAACGTAGGCCGAGACGGAGGTAGGAGGATTGCTTAAGGCAGATCTTTCGAAGTTGGGATGGAGGTATGCAGGGAGCGCGTTGTGATGTCGGCATCGAACCTTCGGGTTCGTTATGCCTTCATTATTTATTTATAATTAGTGAAATTTTTTTCCTCTAAAGAGCAACCTTTTTTTTTTTTTTCTAACCCAACGTGAGTTGTTGCTTTCTTAGAACAAGGAAACTCTACCCCCTCTTTCACCCCATTAACTATCTATTTATGAGGACTTAACCTAATTATATTTAAAATGAACTATAAACGACCATCGCGTCCTAATTCATTGAAATCGGATAAACCGAATTTATCCTTCCCCTCACATAAGGAGTTATTAAAGGGGAGCCTTTAATAACGTTTCTGAGAAATTAAATTCTTGTAGTTCTATTTATATCTTGTAAAACATTGTCTAAATTCTTTGAAATCGGATAAACCATTTAAAATTTAATATTACCCCACCATCTTTACAAAGAAATAGTCCCATCAGTATCAAATTTTATGAGGCGTTGACCTCATTATGATTCTATTTGGCCTATAAACAACCAGTCTGTCTAAGTCCGTTGGAATTGAGTAAACCGGTAAAAATTTATTAATTTGGTGATGTATTTTTGGTTTTTACTATGCTCTCAATCTCAATGAAATCACCCCTTTGCAGGAATTTTGTTCAACAATCGGAAAATCAAATCGGTTAAGTCAACTCCATTTACGAAAAAAAAGTACTTCCTTAAAAGTGACTGAATCCCAGACTCTCCAACGGTGGCAATGGTAAAGGTTTTTTTGTTTGTTTTTTTAAGAAAAAACAATACTCATTCAATCAATAATTTAAGCGATTAATTTGCGCAATAACCATATATCCTAATATTTAGTTTTATCGGTCACCAAAAAGACAAGAGAGTTCCCAATTTTATTAAAAAAAACAAAAAAAAAACGTCCTTCTGTAACAAGTTTAAGTTTATAATAATCGTGTTCGCATTTGTAACGAATAAGTTGGTTTCCCCTCCAATTTTGTTTATTATCAATAAAATTGGAAATCATTTCTGATTCGTTTTCGCCCTATAAAAAAAATATATATATTTTTTTTAAATCCTATTTGTAAAGCGAGGACTTTTGTCAGTCTTTGATAAAATACATAAAAAGTGTCCTCTCTTATTAGTTGAAAAAATAAATTTAAAAAAATTCTTTGTGTTATTTTAATTTATAGATTTTTTTTATTTACCATGATATTTCCAGAACTCCTGGATAAGAAATTGGTGCTGGACCTGGAGGTTTCAGATTTTTATTATATAGATATCCAGACGAACAAAGGATGAGACGAATACGACACTTGTTATAAAATATGATAAGGATGGGTCTGGAAGAAGAAGTAATATGTCAAAAGGAAAGTGAAAGTGTTCATGAAAAAAAGGGACAGAAATCCCTAAATAAATAAAAGGTTTCATGACATATTAACGGTTCTTTCCCTTTTTTAACGAAGCTTGATATTATTCCGGCTTTCCCTTCTTACTTACGATTATAAAATTGCCTTTATTTTCATACATTTTTGTAATAAATTTTAATATTCATTAAATAAAGATTGCTTTGCCAAGCATCTTTTTATACAAATTGTGAGTATTGTATCACAGAAACACAAATATGATCTATTGTATAGAAACCTTTTTCCTCATGTTAATTACGATATTTATCATTAGTTTCCATATTAATACTTGATACGAATCTACAATAAGAAAATAATCAATTTTAAAAATTAAAAAAAAAAAAAAACTTATAAATCTACTCGCGCTTTATCTCTCAGATGCCTAAGTACTAAGGAGTGAAATCTGTTGTCTCTATCTAAAAATAAAAAATTACTGCTGTTATGCTGGGCCTTGAAATAGTCTTGCATCCCTCACCCCTATGTCTGTTAATGCAAGGGGAAAACCTGGCGGATGAGCGTAGGTTCTGTAAAGTCACCTCCTTGCACCACAGTTGGCAATGAAATGAGGCTTCCATTACCTAGGCCTCTGTTGTTTGAAGTAGTAAAGATTTAAAAAAACTAAAGTAAATTCTTTTTTTTTTTCCAGTTTTACCCCCACCTCCATCACAAGCAATTTCTCCTTCCGGCATCTATCTCATAATCCGATCCCCGCCCTCCTGATATATCTCCGACTCTTTCCGTTCAAATCAGTAATTTACTCCCATAATACACACCCTCATTCTTCCGGTCTTATATCTCTTATCATAAATCTGCTGCATTAAAAAAAAACAAACAAAAAAAACCATTTATTGACTTAGGCACGTCCTTATGTAAATCCATTATTCCATTCCTATTCCTATAGGCTGTTTTTTTTTTTTTTTTTTTTTTTTTTTTTTTTTTTTTTTTTTTTTTTTTTTTTTAGGATTTAAATAAAATCTCTAGTTCTATCCTCTATTTCTCTAAAGGATTATTTTTATTTCCTTCAGACACGGATCAATTTAAACAGTTATCAAATTTCATTATCCTTTCAGGTGGTCTGTGATTAATAAAACTGATGAGCTGATTAATAAAAATTAATTTTTTTTTCTTATTATACCTCATAAATTTTAATTATGATTTAATTATATAAACTTCTTTGTCTTTTTTTTTTTTTTTTTAATGAAAAGGCTGAAAAGTTATCGTATATGCAATTGTGGAATCAAAGAAAATTTAATAAAAAATTTTGAACAATAGATCTGCTATTAATTATCCTATTACTAAAAATATGACAGTCTATCAAACACTGTCCGGTTTTCAGACATCAGTCGGCTGTCCTTAAGCAGAGGAATAAACGTGAAATTCTGTGATTTTCAGGAAGAAAAAAAATCGAGAAGGAAATCGCTATTTCTTTAACTGTGAAAAATGTCATCCTGGAATATTATCTCTTACCATAAAACTGTTGAATTAAAAAAAAATACAATAAAAAACATTTATTGCCTATGCATTATTATTATATTTAAATCCATTCCTATTCCCTCTTATTTTTTTTTTTTTTTAGATTTTAAATCAAATTTCTTGGTCTCTGTTCTATTCCTCCAAGAATTATTATTATTCCCCCTCCTACAGGTCACTTTAAATAGCAATCAAATTTCATTTTAAATTCCAAAATCTTTGAGGTAATCTCATTAATAAAAAATCAGTTTTTCGTTTCTTGTATGAGTTCTATTAATTGAAAATTCGATTTATAAATTTTCACAGGCCAATCGCTCACATCTAAGTTAAGCAAATCATATTATTTAAAATATTAATTTAGAAACAATTATGGAAATTAATCATATTCTTTTCATAGAAGTCAACTACAATCAACTGTTACATAAAATCATATGTAAACGCTCTCGTGAAAAAAAAAAAAAATGCAAACCGTTTTATACCAACGTTGAGATTAAGACAGAAGTGGTGGGATCTCCTTTAGTCTTGATTTCCGTACTAAGTTTTTATTATTATATTTATTTTCTTCGATTTCAATTTCGTCGTTGGCAGGGAAAGTGGCCTTGGTAGGGTAGATTGGTTTGGACACG
Organism: Aelia acuminata; assembly: GCA_911387785.2. NCBI lineage: Eukaryota > Metazoa > Arthropoda > Insecta > Hemiptera > Pentatomidae > Aelia > Aelia acuminata. Next base: position 116,960,725 of record OU426980.1, on the reverse strand, counting down.
GGGCGACGCGACGCGGGGTCCGAGTCCCGGCCTGCGTCACACTTTCCTCTTCAAATAAAAATATTTAAAAGGTCAACTTCAAATAATTGATATGAGAAATTAGATTCTGCCTAATTAATATATTTGTCAATTAGGCACAGCCATTTGGACATGTACAGCCCCTTTATACTACACAGCTACAAGGGTATTCGTAATAGGCAGGCCATTTGTGGTATGAATAATTTCTTTACTGTATTTCTGTCACGGAGCAACATATACTCGAAGCGACTTGCGATGCTAAAATGTCGCAGAAAAAAAAAAAAAAAGGTCTCAAAATGGGTTTCCACTCACATGTTACGAGTATGAAATTCGGATATTAATTAATATTTTTGTATTATTTTATTTTTTGTTTTGATTTAAATGAAATAAAATGTTATTAGCCAAAATCAGTGAAATTTTCGCGAGCGAATCTTTGTAAATCTGGTGTAATTATCAAATTTATCTCCGGTGTAAGCTTCTATTTAGTAACTGTACTCCGATTCAATCACTGACTAAATAACAGTTATATGAATCCATTAATTCTTATTTAAACAAAGATGCATAGGATGGAGATTTTTCTTTTCTTTTTGTGCAAGCGAAAATATCTTATATTAATAATTGAAAAATAAGAATACATGTAAATTTCACTTTACGTTTGCCACAAAATATGTTAAGTTTATTCATCATAGCTATATTACTTCACTAATTCATTGCATAAATAATAATTAATCTAACAGCTCGTGGGTCCTAGTGTAAATCAATTTATGTTGTTATGTAGTAATTAGTTATCGTTAGATAATTAATTTATAATTTTTAAACTATTTTATTAGAAGATAAATATGCATCTTTGTTTAAATAAGAATTAATGGATTCATATAACTGTTATTTAGTCAGTGATTGAATCGGAGTACAGTTACTAAATAGAAGCTTACACCGGAGATAAATTTGATAATTACATCAGATTTACAAAGATTCGCTCGCGAAAATTTCACTGATTTTGGCTAATAACATTTTATCTCATTTAAATCAAAACAAATAATAAATAAATAAATCAATTTATATTTATTTAATTTTATTAGTCCCTTTCTCATTAATACGATGTCAAATATGAAAAAAAAATCTAAAATATATAAACTATATTATTTAATTAGCCCTTACATAAATTCATAAATTATTATATTAATTCTATATTAGCTAAGAAAATAGTAGTTCAGTCTTTTAAATTTGATCCTTTATTGGCCTCACACTATTTTTACAATAGTTGGTTCAACGTTTCGGCACTAAGCCATTTTCAAGAAGAAGACCTAAAATTTAGAATTTCAATACTTTTGAACTCAATAAATTAAAATAAAAAACATTCAAGTGAAAAAATATATGTTTTTACCCACCTGTGACCACAATTTTTAAATAAATTAGGCTGACTACCCTTGTCTAAAATTAAAAATCTTTATTACTAGTTAACAACTATTGTCACATTTGGTAAGAATCACAGTCAAATGGATTATTTTACCAGTCCCCTTATCCCTTCTAACCTGTAACTTCACTATTACTTAAATAAACAATTTGCAAAATTTTAAATTAAAATCATGATTAAAATTCTTTCATTTTTTTATATTTCACTATTTATTAATTTTCTAAAATTTTAAAATTCATAATAAAAAATTTTTTTATATAAATTTCCAAACATATTACTTTTTATTATTAGGACAATCAATTATTAATTTTACTTAAAATTTCCGCATAGTATTTGTTTAAATTTTTGGAGTCATTTTTAAAATTTACTGTCTTATCAATATTTTCTGAAATTGACATGGCTTCAAGCATTCTTCTCTTATATACACTTGATTCCCTATGCATCACTTCAACTCCATCAAAATCAAATCTATGCTGTGTTTTATTTACCTGTTCCACTAGACCTGTTTTTTTGTCATTTTTTTGTATATTTTTCACATCATTTTTATGTTGGTACATCCGGTCAGAAACATATTGCTTTGTTTCACCAATGTATATTGCTGGGCAATCCAAACAAGGTATTTTATAGACTACTTCGGATTGGTTTTTAACATTTATTTTATCTTTCATATTGCTGTATATGTTGCCTACTTTATTTGTCGGCTTAAAACTTAAATTATATTCACTTACATCATAATCTTCAAAAGATTTTTTGATATTTTCTCCTAGACCCTTTATATATGTACATTTATAAAACGTTCTGACATTATTATTATATTTTATTATTTCATTTTTTACATGTCCATTTATTTTATTATAATTTTTTGCCCATACCTTTTTAATTAGATTTAGAGGGTACATATTCTCAATAAACGTGTTAAATATATTAGTTTTTACTTCTGGGAGCCTCTCATTATCTGTAATTTTTATTGCTTTATTGATGTGGTTTTGTAAAATGTTATATTTCATATGGAAGGGGTGGCAAGAAAAGAAATTGAGTATTTTATTACTGCAACATTCTTTCTTAGTCCATGCAGTTATTAATCTGTTTTCCTTTCTTATAATTAATAAATCTAAAAATCTTATCTGACCTTTATCTTCTTTTTCTATAGTAAATTTTAACCTTTCATTATAATCATTTAATGCATTATGTAGTTTTTCAACTTCATTGTTTTTTATAATGCAAAAAATGTCATCAATATATTTAAACATAATTTTTCCATTTATGCCAGATTTCCTGATTGCATTTTCAATTAACTCATTCATTATCAGTCCTGCCAGGCTTACTGATAAAACCCCACCCATTGGTAACCCATATAATTGTCTGTAAATTTCTGTATTATATTTGAAAATTCCATTTTCACAGCACAGTTTAATTCCTTCAATAAACACTTTTTTATTTTTTATTTTAGTTTGTAAAGAAATCTGCTCCCATTTTTGTTCTATTATTTTATATACGTTTTTCAAGGGGATGTTGGTGAAGAGAGAGGTGACATCATAGCTGATCATTATTTCATCTTCATCTATTTGAACCTCTTTCAATTTCTCTTTTGCTTGAATTACATTTTTTATATCAAAATTGTTATTTATATAAACATTGTCCAAAGCAATTTTTAGAAATTTAGATAGTTTATATACCGGACTTTTTATACCATTTACGATAGGTCTTTGTGGTTTTTCTATTTTATGCAATTTAATCAATCCATACATTCTTGGATGTACATAATAATTATCTATTAATTTTTTCTTTTCAACCTCATCGATGAAATTATTTTTTTGTAGTTTTTCTAAGTAAGTGTTTACACTCTTCTTTATATCTGGCAAAGGGTCAGTTCTAAGTTTTCTGTAAGTGTTTTCTACATTTAAAACTTTATTCATTTTTTCTTGGTATGAGTCCTTATTAATCACTGCAACTTTTTTAGTTTTATCAGATTTAATAATTAATAATTCTGGATTTTTCCTTTTAAATTTTAAAACTTCTTCATAATCTCTAGTCCATAGGTCAAGAATTTTATTATTAATATTATTTTTATTTCTATTTTTCTTTTTATCAATGAAATTCCCTATTTTTCTTATTATATTTCTTCTTAAACTATTAATATGATTTTCACAAGTATCCATATTGTTAAAAACTATTTCTAGATCGGCAATTAAATTAATTATATTTTTCCTTATGTCTTTTGGAAATAGACTAACATTTTCTCCTAGGCTTAAAAAATTTTTTACCTTAACAGGTATTTCAACGTTACTAAGGTTTTCTATATAATTACCTTTATGCAAATTTTCATATTTATTTACAATTTCATTGAATGTTTGTGGTCACAGGTGGGTAAAAACATATATTTTTTCACTTGAATGTTTTTTATTTTAATTTATTGAGTTCAAAAGTATTGAAATTCTAAATTTTAGGTCTTCTTCTTGAAAATGGCTTAGTGCCGAAACGTTGAACCAATTATTGTAAAAATAGTGTGAGGCCAATAAAGGATCAAATTTAAAAGACTGAACTCATAAATTATTGTTAATAAGATATCTACAATTACTATTTCAATTAAACCATCACAGAGAACTAAGAGAGAGTTTGAACATCTGTCGTCCAGAATGCGCCGTGAAACTGCATGTTCAAGACTTGAAAGTTATGCGGTTAGTATTCTAGCGCCGTATTTAGTACACGACCACGATACGGCCTATATTAATGCTACAGTATAATTTACTGTATCACTAATATACTTATTTAAATAATTTTCGGTAACAAAAACTCATTTATTTATTCATTCTTATAGAAAAAAAATAATAAGTCTTAATTATATAATCATTAAAATAAACTAAATAAAAATGATTTATTGTGATAAATGGTAGATAAGCCTTTCTATTTTAGTTGATGATAGTTATAGTGCTAAAAATAAGTAAAACACTTAATAAATAAAGTAGAGTTTTAATAACAGACGGTACTAAATCTACTTTGTCAGACCTGATAAATTAAAAAATATAATTTGATTTAAAAAATAAATCTCATTGATAAAATACATCGTCAAGCATTTCGAAACATATTTTATGTTAAAAAAAATTAATATTCATATTAATAAAAATATTAAATACAAGATTATAGATTAAATTAAAAGTTGATTTTGGAAGTTATCTATTTTTAATATATGATCGTTGTAGTGCTATAAAGAAAAATAAAATAAAAAACTGAATAAATTCAATATAATTTTATTGATAACAAACGGTACTATGTCTATTTTATAAGAATTAAATATTTTGAATATCATGTTTGAAAAAAAACATGCATGCATGCTATTTAAAGATACCTATATATATAAACACAGAGTTTAGATTATAATATACTATCTTTCTTTTTTCTTATTACCTTAATTTATTTTATTTATTTAAAGGATCTGGAAGATTAAGTAATTGAAATATGAAATTCTATAACAATACCATCCATGAAGATAGTTTTCTAAGATTGGTTTCTATTTTTACCAAATAATTTATTTATATCTTTATAAAAAAAAAAAATGATTTGCTACATTCACACATTTAATAATAATAAATCATTGTGATATAATGAATAAATGCGTTGATTTTCTTTGTGGTCTTTCGGCGTTCCTGCCACAAGTTTCTTCTTCTTTTTATCTCGTGACATTTATAGAGTTATAAATATCTTTGAATTAACCCGGAAAAAATAGGCCTCCTTCATAACTACAATTAAAAAATATGCTTCATTCTTCTATTATTAATCTCAATTTGGTATGATATCATTTTCTCATTCTTAAGATACATATAACTAATAATTTGTGGTGGGGGGGGTTTTAAGTTTAATAACAAAGAGTTTCATAGTTTATCAAAGGTGAGCAGTGTTAAAGATAAAAACTTCCAAAAACAATTGGTCGATATAATGCCAAAGTGAACTAAGCTACAAACCATTTTAATAAATTAAAAAATAAAATGTCTTGTTTAATCTGATCCTACTACATTGTATATAAATTATATAAGAGGCAAAGTAAAATATGTTGTGCTTCAAGAGTGTTAGAAGTAAACCTATTGTATAAAACTTAAATTTTAACTTCAGTTGTCATTCAAGATTTATTAACAATTCGAAAAAGCGAGTTTTTTTGTTAAATAAAAGAACAAATAATATGTTTTCGTTGTTTTGCCTTTTTATAAGTTTTTGTAATTAGTGTATAGCAAAATAAATAATTAAAGAATGAGCTTCTTTGTGTTTATTGATTATTAGTTTACAGAAATTTCAAAATGTACAAATCTATATTAAGAGCAGAGTAACTTATTTTTAAAGAAATTGAAAAATCAATATGGATAATGTTTTTTTTTTTTTTTTTTTTATAATTTTTACTGTGTAAAATGTTTTGAATATTTATTTTTTTTTAATGTTGACTTTTGACACCTCTCATCCATTTTGCATGTCCACGTATAATTCCAAATTCTTTGAATTTTTTGTCGTGTTTACATAATAATGAAAAGTGTGTCAAAGAAAAAAACTTTTAATCTGCTTTAATTTTCTTTTCTGTATAACACATTTCTAAACCCCATCAGGAAAAATAGTAATAGCCCTCTGAAATGGGCGCTGATTTACAATAAATAATCTTTATTTGCTTTTAAGTAATTTAATTTAAATTTATAAAATGTAGCATATAGTATTGAAGAAGTGTACTCTTCAGTGTAGGCTCAAAAAATGCATATGAATTCCGGTCCGTTCTAATTGTTTATTTACATGCGAGGATGCTAACCACTACACCACAGAGCTCGGCTCAAGGCAGAGCAAATCCTTCCTCTTCACTGAGATTTGCTCTGCCTTGAGCCGAGCTCTGTGGTGTAGTGGTTAGCATCCTCGCATGTAACGCAGGAGACCCGGGTTTGACTCCCGGCGGAGCCAAATCTTTTCTCTTCAAAAAATAAATTATTTAAAAATAATTTAAAATGGTGGTCAGCCACGAACTAAGATTAGATTAAATAAAATAATTTAAAAAAAAATTGACTTATGTCAATAAATATCATAAATTGGACAAAATTTGTCCACCTCCCGCTACTACTCACAAAACTTGTGAGATAGGGGGAGTAGGTATCAGTGAAGAGGTAGGATTTGCTCTGCCTTGAGCCGAGCTCTGTGGTGTAGTGGTTAGCATCCTCGCATGTAACGCAGGAGACCCGGGTTCGACTCCCGGCGGAGCCAAATCTTTTCTCTTCAAAAAATAAATTATTTAAAAATAATTTAAAATGGTGGCCAGCCACGAACTAAGATTAGATTAATTAAAATAATTTTTATATACAATTTTAAATATACCTGTACCGCTTAAAATCCTGAAGGGTCTATCTACCTACTTAATTTATTTAAATAATCCAATATATGGAGCACTATGTTATTATAAGTAATTCTGCTTCAGCGTGGGTTGAAGTGTTTACAAGAATTGTGTTTATTCATAACTCTAATTAATACGATTTCGCGGTTTTCAGTCCAAGGACTGAATCAATATCTTGCTGTAGCAAGTAATAATAAATGCTTATTATTATTAAGTAATTAAAATTATTATACTTTGAAAATGGTAATTTTATATTTTTTAAAATTATTTCTCAATTTATTCATTTTTATTTATTATTGAAAAGGTAATCAATTGTTTTTTCTCAATTTGTTTGAAATACAAACGGAAGGTAACCCATTTCCTACCTAGGTTGGAAAGAGGATAATTTTTAGTCCTTCCTCTCTTCCATTTCTATGTCAAGATATATATAAGAAATATATGATTGTTAATATATTATAAAAATTATTGCCCATCGGGAATCCTATTTTTCGAAATGATGCATCAAGGGGTCAAATTGAAAAAATAAATCAGTCCCCATTTTTTTATTTTTTTTATTATTACATTGTTGTTTTAATCAAAGTTATACATACAAAACATATCGAAAGTTGTTCATAATTTATATTTCATGATAATCTTTAAATAAAAATAGTTTAGCGTGAATTTTCAAATTTCACTTATTTATTTGAAGCTTTCTAGGTTAAAAAAAAAACTACCTTAGACGATTCTAAAAATTATTTTGGATTTTATAGATTAATTAAAAATAAAAATCTCATAATCATATATTGAAAATTATTATCGATGTTAAAGATAGATGCGTAAATGCATCTGGGACAAATGGGTTTTTCATTTTTTATTTGTATTTTTGCTCATAGGATTAAGATATTTTCCTAATTCTACTTTCAATATTCAATAAAAAACTATTGACATAGATATAAAATTGAGACTGATATAAAACTGATAATAGAATAGATAAGAGTTATTAGGCGGAGACAAGAACTTTAAAAATTATAAATAAAAAAAACCTGGTGCGTGCGCGCAACACACAACTTTCACTTACAAACAAACTTAGATTAGAAATTAATGCGTTTTGTTAATTGCCACTTCTCAAATGAACAGAACGGCTTTAATTATGAATAATGGTCTGTCATTAAAGGCGTACTCCGCATGCGCTCAATGAGTTTTAAGAGTTGACTGAATATTTTTTATTTTTTTCCCCTCTTTATGTTTTCTTTATTTTTATAATATCTCATATTTAGCTATTTCTTATTTTTAGGCGTAACGAGAGACAGTTAACTTCTCCATATAAACAAAAACAAAGGTACTTTATAGGAAACAAACAAAAAAAGGCCCAACCACCCCTCCCCCCAAAAAAAAGCCCCCTCAGAACATTTTATTAATGATAAAGCTTACCTGATATTAAAGAACACCTAATTTTCATTTAACATGACGAATTTGATAAAAATTGTTAAAGCCGTTTTTGAAATCATTGAAAAAAAAAGGTAAAAATTGGAAAAAAATTATGAAATAAAGTGCCCGCTCCGTTTGACCAATTTTGATGAAATGTTGGCTGTCACATCTTTTGCATATACATGCATCAAATACCCAGTTTGATCAAAATCGTTGAAGCCCTTTTTTACTAATTAAAAAAAACACGTGAAAATGATACAAAATTTATTAAGTAAAGTCCCCCCTCCGGTTGACCAATTTTGATGTAATGTTGGCTATCGCATTTTTGGCATACACATACATCAAATACCCAGTTTGATCAAAATCGTTAAAACCGTTTTCGAGTAACCAAAAAAAAAACACGTGAAAATTATACAAAATTTATTAAGTAAAGTCCCCCCTCCGGTTGATCAATTTTTGAGAAAATCGAAATAAACTTAAAAAGTTATTAAATAAAGTACCCCCTCCCTTTGAGCAATTTTGATGAAATTTTTGCTGTCACATTGCGGGCATATACATACACTAAATACCCAATTTCAGATTCGCACGGCTTATAGTTTTTGAGCTAGTCTGTTCACACACACACAGACACACAGGCCATTTCGCGGGACTTGGTCATTTGGACTCAGGGGACCCCAAAACGTGTATTTCCGTTGAAAACCGGAAGTCGAAAATTTTCACGATCGCAATACTTCCACTTACTATATATTTCATACATAGGTAAGTGAAAGTAAAAATAAAAGAAGGAATAAAAATCTTGTAAATTTTACCTTAATATTATATTTGATAACTGTTAAAATCGGTCATCGAGCAATTGAAAATATTTGCAGTATTACAAAACAAATTATGAGAAAAACCTTTCAAAAACATATACAGGAAAAAATGCAATTCTGTCTGATTTAATTAGAACTTTTCATGTTTAATTATTGCATTGTCAAAATTTCTCATTGTTTAGAACAGGAAAAAACAATTAAATTACCAGGCCGCTGTTTTATGAGGTCTGGAACTGTTTTTTTTTGTTATTGTTTTTTCATCGAGGAAATATTTTAGGTAATGGAGTTGGTTAAAAACAATGAAAATCCGGAAAGAATTTTTATTAGTCGGAAACACCGCATCCGACTACGTAAGTTCCAATGCTACATCGAAGCAGAAATTTTCATCAATTAAAAACTTAAAAATAATACTTAAACTACCAAAGAAAGAATTTAGGATTTTCGTTTTATATTGTATTTTTTTTTCTTTTTTTGTTACCTTTAAATATTTATTAAAATATGTGTTGTGATTCTTTTTTTCTATAAATAATTATTATTTATAAATTTACGATTAGTCTCCCCCACTACCTAAGAGATACCGTTTCTCCTTGGTTCGAGGGTATTCAAAATCGTAGAACTTCACAAATGATTTTCCAACAAATTTAATTTTTGAGTTGTATTTTTATTTTAATAGTGGTGCGATAAGTGCTAGAATTTAAAGCATGTAGACGGGCTCACAAAGGTGTCGTAATCGTTACACTTATTTGTCATTTTGACCAACAACTCCTTATTGAAGCAGCAACACTCTGTTATTGTTGAAAAATTATTCATAATTATTCACGCATTCATTTCAATGCGAAAATTCACTACCTCACTCCACAAGTCTTTCATTCTATGCCACATCGTTACATGGGAACGCAGATAGAAACCTCATTAAAAATGGGTTTCAACACATTGGGAAGCATTATTGTCAAATAATTTATATAATTTTATAATATATAATTCAGTTAAACAATAGTAAAAAAAAGAAGTTACAACAACCCCTACTTATTACAAGAGCAACCCCTTTTTATTATAAAAACAATTTTATTTTAAATAATTTTATCTTTCTGTTGGAAATCCACTACCGCACTCCTCAAATCTTTCATTCTATGCCACGATGCACAGTGGGGCAAACTAGGAAAAAAATTAAACTCCAATGTTCATATCTGGAGTTAATTTTTATTGTATTTCATTCTTGAATAGTCAACAAATAAACGATTAGTTCCTGTTTTATCAAAAATTTCTTTGAAGCAGAAATTTTAAGTTTTATCGTGATAGTAATAATGTCATTTTTTTAAATAAAAATATTTTGAGCTAGTTACAGCACATTTGACTGATAATTGTTTTACAGCCTTTATGTGCATATATATACGTACCACATTATAACAGTATTTATTTTATTTTATTTATTTATTTATTTATTGGCTTATAAGACATCGTAGCCATGGAGTCTGGCCCAATCAATGTTAGTTAAGAGTTAGTTATAACGGGTTAGAATAAAATTAAAGCAAAACAAAAATAAAACTAATTAACTAAATTTTCCTGATACTCATACTAAAAATAAACTTACTGAGAAAATGAAAAATTTTATAAATACCACCATTTATATAAAATTAAATATTATCCAACTTTTCTTAAATATACATTTCTTTTAATTACAATGATGCGATGCACTTGTCATTCAAAAGAGTACCAAAATATGCACTTTATTTATATAAAACTCAAGCATACGAATAATTAAAAAATTATTTTATAATTATGGGTTTGCAGGTAAATTGCCAGAGTTTAAGATATTAACTGACGATACAATAAAGTAAAACACATTGTCCAAGTGTTCTAGGCTTTTAATATATAGAACCCTCATCAGTGATAAGTCATCCGAGCCCGCAATGATATATTTGTCGAGATATCTCGTTCTGTAGGTCTCAACAAATAAACATCCCAGGACCAAATGCTTTAGAGGGTTAGTGATTAGGAGGCCGCACCACTTACAGACTTCTTAAAACATCCCAGGACCAAATGCTTTAGAGGGTTAGTGATTAGGAGGCCGCACCACTTACAGACTTCTTCAGCCTTCAAATGATGAGCAGTATTCCCATGGTACAGCGCCAGGTGGTCTTCACTCGAAACTCTCAGGCGACTCACAGTTCACAGCTTTCGGAAAGAGGTTGTGAATTTCAGGTAGTTTTCAGGTTCTGGGTGATTATAGCAACAGATTCGTCTATAGATGTGGCTATAGTTTGAAGTAAATGCGCGTTAAATGTCTTTAGAGAGTTAGTTATCAGATACGTTATCGTTCGTTAACCAGGTTTCTACTATACATATTGCCAATATATTAGCACCTGAAATTGAACTGACATTAAATAAATTTTGGTAGCCTTTGATATTGTTAAATATTATCTTATATCTATTGTTAGTTTGGTTAAATGGAAAGTTACAATTACTATATTTATTTTGACGGTCCGAAAGCCTTTGAGAGTGTTGATAGTTATTAAGTCAGGAGTCATTTTCTGAAGGTTGTACGCTGAGTGAACTAGATCTTGGCCTGAACTCGAACTCCTTCAATCTTTCCACCGTTTTTCTTTTTTTCTGTGACTGGTTAATTTTTTCGTCTTCTTGATCAACTGTAGGTGAGTTTTCCAGCATATTTTCTGCCTCGTTCAGGCGGTATAGACTTCCTCTAACTTTGAAAAAACCTCTTCTATAAGAAACTTTTTTGTCCACAACTTTTAATTTATTAATGCAATTAAAAAAATTTCTGCCTTCTTCTCTATCTTCCGATGACTTGTCATGGCTCACTATGTAATTATTTCTAGCTAATTCGTCTCTTCTTTTCATAATTGCCTGTTTAATTCTATAATTATTAAGGGATACCAAGATAGGTCTTGGTTCTCGACCTTTACCAATTCGAAAACAGTAGTTTATGGCGTATGTTGGTAATTCTACATTAACTTCATGGCACATATTAATTACTTTTGTAGAGACTTCCTCGTTTTCAGTATAGGGTAGATTAAAAATTAAAAAGTTGTTTTTTCTTCTTTCTCTCTTCATAGACTTTATTTCATTTTCTAATAAACTAATTTTTTTATCCTGTTCCAAATTTTTCTTCTTAAGGTCAGAAATTTCAGTCATTAAAGAGCTCAGAATTACTGTTATTTTGGTTAGCGAGTTTTTGGATTCTTCGTTATTACGGTTGATAACCTCCAACAAATCTTCGTTAGTGACCGACATTGCAATTAAAATAGAAATTAAAAGTTGATAGAAATATTTTATGTTGACGATAAAAGTAAGTACAGCTGATAATAGTAAATACAGCTGATATTAGTAAATACAACTGATAGATTATAGCCCAGACTGTGAAGTATCTAGGGAAGTAGCGGTGGGGATTGACGAGAAAAAGCTTGCCGATACTAAGAATAGAGATAAGAGTAAGAGATAAGAACTTACTGTGAAATAATTTCCAATACCTCCTCGTATCTCCTTCAATTCTTGACGTATCTCTATAAAAACTTGAATAAGTACTCTTTAATACGAACTAAACAAGCATATCAAAAATCACTTTTATTGGCTCAAGATAACTTTTCAGACACAAGATAAGCACAGAGCTGATGTTACACGGTAAAAGGCCAAAGCCAGACTCCTTATAACAGTATCCATCCAATATAAACGAATTAATAAGCGAAAATCTTTCACACAAAATAACTAATTTGAAGCATGATTATAGAATAGCCTTGTCCTGGCTTAAGATGGCAACGATTGATGTGGACCGGGATGTATCAGAGAATATATTCCTTTGATTTCATTTGCCTTTTCTCGCCTGTTCGGTAATACTGTCATTTGTGTGAAAATTATGCCACGAATACGAATCAGTTATCATTTTGATAAAGTACGAGTTATCGTTTCAACATGAGTTAGCATGTTTTTTTGTGAGTGTATTTAATGATAACGATAAATATTAAACATAGAAAGCATTAGCTTAGTTCCTAAATAAAGCGATGAATACCGGATAAAAGGTTCCTTATTTGTTTACATGAAATAATTCTTTCTTGTTTACTCAAATGGTATCGCCCAATCTTTTCAGTCCACCAACTAGGTTTATTACCTCTGCATGGGCGTATACAACTTATGGAGTATATCCTTCATCTCGCGTTCAATTCTGATTTTAAAAATTAGAGAACTTCAAATGAAACTCTTCCAATTAAAAAGAGCTGCTAAAAAATGTATACAGAAAGAATTTATTGAAAAACCTGGAATCCGAGTTGATTTTGTCCGGCAGGGATATGGTTCGTCAAATACAGGAAACACCCCTAGGAGGTTTCTTTGACATCGGAAAGAACAAAAATCGAAGAGAATTAGATTCGTAAATTTTCTGTCATTCTTGAAGTTATTAACCGTCATCATGCAATTGACCCAATCAAATTCGGTATATACGCTCAAGAGACGGTAGAATTGGCAATTCAACTGTACCCGTGGTACTATGTGCCCTCAACGGTACACAAGGTTTTATTCCACGGTGCCGAAGTCATAGCAACAGCAGCTCACCCGATCGGACAGCTTTCTGAAGAAGCCCAGGAGAGCAGAAATAAAGATTACAAAATCATCAGGCTGAATCACGCTGGAAAAAATTCTCGAATATCAACTAATCAGGATGTGTCCCACAGGATTTTAGAATCATCCGACCCATTTATTTCTAGTATGCGACCTGAACCAAAAAAGAAATTTTGTCCAGTAATTGCAGAAGCCTTAGAATTATTGATTTGATATAATTATAATAAGTATTAATTAAAGCCTAACTAGCTGCTGGCAACTATTTTCATATTTTGTAATTATTACCACCAATTTTATATTTAATAATAAATCAATTTTTATTTTTTAATAAATAACTTTTTTAAAGCTAAATCTCCATCTTTCATTAATCTGAACTGAATGAAACTTCAGCACTAATATTCGCCAAGTAGGTATACAGGTACCAGAGTTGGGCAAATTGTAATCAGAATAATAATTTGTGAATATGAATAATTTGTAATCATAAAACAAATGAAAAATGAATAACCATTATTCATAATCAGTACGGAGTATTTTTAATGATTATTGAGTGTTTATGGTATTCATTTGAAATGAATAATGAATAACTAAATACCAGTTATTCATTATTCATTTCAAATGAATACCATAAACACTCAATAATCATTAAAAATACTCCGTACTGATTATGAATAATGGTTATTCATTTTTCATTTTTTTTATGATTACCAATTATTCATATTCACAAATCATTATGCTGATTACAATTTGCCCAACTCTGACAGGTACGTATGCACATTATAATAAAATTTCGCAATTTTAATGCACTTTTCCATTACAAATCGAATGAAATAAACGGCAGCAATTCGGAAAATTTAATTCTTGTTTATACAGTGAATACCCAATTTATAAGCCGTCAATTTTTTTTTTTCACTTTTTTCTTTAGGATCATAATGGATCGATCCTATTAAACCGTCTAAACTCCAGAAGATAAAAAAAAAAGCTGTCGGAATGGTAAGTCTGTTTTGACACAAAAATGGGAAATTCTAAAAATTAAATTTTTTAATATTATTATAAAATTTTCAATATTATTATAATATAAAAAATAAATTAAATTGAATCAAATTTTAATAACGCTAAATGTAATTAAAATTAAACAAATTTGAATTAAGATAAAGCTCACGTATGTTTTTTGTTTTTAAAAAAAGATCTAAACTTAAGTCGTCTGTATTATTTTCGAAAAATAATATATAATAATAGTTGTAATCACAATGTATTTTTCCATCCTGAATTGAATGGAACAATTTTCATTTCGTTAGGACTATCCGTTCTCGAGATATAGATTTTGTCCACTTTTTAGCCGTTTTGCCCCACAGGAACCGCAAATAGAAATCTCATTAAAAATTATTTTCTAAACTTCGGGAAGCATTATTGCCAAAAATATAGCATTATATAATTCTATAATATGATTCGGTTAAACTATTGTAAAAAATAAAATAAAAAAAAAACGTTAGCAAAAAAAGTAAATGTTTTCTTTTTACGTTGCACATTCTTGTGCACGGTAGGTATTTAGTGAACCTGAATCGAATCTATCATTGAACATTATTGAAACCTATATTAACATTAATAAATTAATTTCGTCCAATTTTCCAAGTTTCCGTAACGACATCAGGAATACTATAATATTTAGTCTTTTAATATTATTTTTTCTGTACTGTATTACTTTTTTCTTTATAAACCTAAAAATAAATACCTAAATAGATAATTTTTTTTTCTTACTCTTAAATTATTAACTTAATTATGTTTTAAAATTGTGAAATTAGTTTATGACGTTAAGCGAGAAACAAGCGTCGTTGGATCTCTATATATGCATTATCGATCTTCTCCTTACCAACCACTTGTTTTAGCAACTGGAAACCTGAGTTCTGTCATACTATTAACCCTAGCGTTCTAATAATAGAAATATTCCTTTCATCATATAATTATTTTCATTTTTTTCATCATAATTTACTATCCAATATTAATAACAATATATATGTATTAATAATAATAATTATCCAATAATTTATTGTATTTTATTGGATTGCTTGTACTTATTAAATAGATGAAATCTTTTTTGTGAATAAATTTACCATTTATCTTAATCTTTACATACATATAAATTTCATATAAACGTTGAAACAAAAAATATTAATTTTGTTAGTTTTCATTTTATTTATATTACTTTAAATAATAATCTATCATTCATAGACCATATACCATAATACCATAACGTAACCAATACGTTGTATATACAATGTTATGCCCAGATAAAAGTTTATAAAATAATGTTTATAGAATCATGATAAGTATTATATATATATATATATAGTATTTTCAATAGATAGTTAAAAAATAAAATTGGTCCATTATTTTGCGGTCCCTGGTACCGCGTTGGTCTTCTGGGAAATACATTTTCTTCGGTTAAATCGTGATCGGTATAAAAGAATAAAAATAAATGATTGAAAAGCAATGTGAAATTGTTGGGAGAACTGTTGTAAAATCATACAATAAAAATAGAAATCATATCAGGGTTGTTACCACTGCTTAACATTATTAGCATAGTATTGTATATATATTTATATTGCTTCAGTAATTATGTATTTTCATAAAATATGATCAATTACCATGGACAGTGGACCTTTCAGGTAAAAGAAGTGTTTCCAAATGCGTTTAATCGCCATTTTCCCCCTCCTTTCTATGTCGTACCCTAGAGTACTTCATTGTACTACATCATTCCAAAAACCAACATGTACGAAAATATTACTCAAATTAGCGTTGTACGGTTGATATCCAATAATAAATTTTCTTTTTTCTTGTATGTGAAAAGAAGGGAAATACTGCGGATCCAGAGATGAAATACGTTTGGGCTTAGGCGGTAGAAACGATTTGTTGTGTCCATACCTCTGGGGATGGCACAGTAATCATTTTGGGTTGATACATTCTAAAGCCTTGTGTCAATCTCGCCTGAATTTATATGAATTATGTAGGTACCCTTTCACAAGGTTATATTGATACATGTAGAGTTTCGTTGATGTGTATTTCTTTTTTTTGGTAGTTTCTGGCAGCTGATTAATCGATTGAATTTGAAGAGATTTACGTTTGGACAGTCCCCGGGTTAACGTCGGTTCGGACTGACGTTTTACGTCGAAGAAAGAAATCAAAGTTACCTCGCCGAAAAAAAAAAAGATGAAATAAAAACTAATAGGCGTTTCTATAAAAGATTTATGTAGGCCAAACTTCCTTAATACAATAAGGTAACGAACAATGTTTCGCCTTTGATTTTCGTTGTGCATGAAATATTTTAGGAAAACATCTCTATTTTCAGTTTTTTTTTATTCTAAAAGTTAAATATACTATTTTAAATAAATTATTTTTGAAGAGAAAAAATTTGGCCCCGCCGGGAATCGAACCCGGGTCTTCCGCGTGACATGCGCGGTATGCTAACCATTACACCACGGAGTCGCTTCCGAACGGTGCCAAATCTTTCCTCTTCACTGACACCTCTCAGTTTTAACTCTCTGACAGCTTTAACTGACACACTCACAGTATACTAGTTTTAACTTCTTCGCGAGTATTTTCTTGTTCTCTTGGCAGACTCGTATAAATATATTAAATATATTCGTAATTATTCATCAATGAAAGTATTCGGGTATTAGCTGTAACTTTGATTTAAACTAACAATAATCGCCCCTCAGTAGACTCTCTTTGGTCACGATATTGCCTCTTCTGATGGAGACCGGCATAGCAGAATGGTATGGAATAGCAAAACAATTCCTAAAAGTAATTTTGGTTCAGAATAACATCTTCCAATATAGTTTATGGAAAAAAGAGGCCAAATTTAGAATAAATTCTGAATCAAATAAGACTACTCTAATGATGATACATAGGGTCACCTGTGGTGCATACTGGCATACAATATTAAAGGTTGTGGGTTCGCATCCTCCCAGGAAGCCCTAGGATTTTGAAAAGTAATAAAAAATCCTAGAATATGCCGTCCTTAGGATGAGACGTCAAATAAATGTCCGGAGGCTGTGCGAAGTTGGGTTCTCATTAAAGATCCCTGTCACAATTATAATTTGATAGGCATATTTTAGGACTCCCACTGTACCATCGTACGATTAGCCTTAGTAGCATTAGGGGACGTTAAACAAAAACAAAAAATTCTGAATTTATTACGGATTATATGTGAAAAATCTCGTGTTTGAAGTTTACTTTACGAAACATGGCTCTAACTAACAATGAGCGATTGTTAATTTTATTCAATTATCCATCGCATATTGTTATGTTTAGATGCTTTTAAAAAAACATGCCGACTCAACCAAACAGTATTTTTTCGAGAAAGTTACATCAAGTAGATAGTTTTAACAAAAAACTCTGATTTGCTTTACACGATATGGCCTTTAGTTTCTTAAATGATGCACATTATTTTAATTTTACTGATGGTAATTAAGAAATAAAATTTACTCTACCCAGAGCTGTAAATAACAATAAAACCTGAACTTTATATTTTTATTTATTAACTGTAATTATGGAGGGAAACTAATTTTTGTAAAAAAACCTTAAAATGCTAATATCTCCAAACCGTTAATTTTCGGTTAACACAATATGGGGTCTAGATTATCCCAAATAATCTCCCCATCGCCTCTTGAAAGGATCCGGTCTAATTACCAATAACCCTGTAAATATCAGATTACTCTTTATCCTCTGATATCAACGCTAGGAGACGGTGGTCTAGCTCTCGGTCGTCTACCGGATTCGGAACATCGATGTTCTACTAATTAATTCTAAATAAGATGATATTTTATGCAAAAGGATCGAAACGTTCGCAGAAGAATAATGATTCAAATAAAGACCTTTAGTCAATGACCGAATCTGTACGGCCGAACACCTGATAATTTGGTCATAGTTGGTTACAATATAATTCAGTGAGTAAGGCTCTAGAGTACTATGCTCCAGGGTTCGAGAGCGGCTGCGGTAGTACAATTTTATATTCAGTTACAACAGCCGTGAATCGGCCCTCAGGTCTGGAAACTCATCTAAGGCACGCCCAGCTCTTTAAAGAGGGAATTTTTAATATAACAGTTAGTTAGGGTGGAGACTAGTGGTAGTGCTTGATCTTGGTCAAGTCGCTTCCTTTCCTTTAGCAGTTGACCTATAAACCATACTTTCTTACAAAGTACTAATCCTCAGCAATATTGATTTGTATTCATTTTGAATGTATGGAAGTCAACGTACTTTTTTAAAGAACTTTATACTCCAGGACTCTACAGTTCAGCATGGCGCTTGGCCTACTGGGTTATCCTTTATATTATTCCTGTCATGCGCCTATCTCTTTTAATCGCGAACATCCAGTTTCCTCGAATCTTTCTCCAGTTTATTCTTCTACCAATGTTAAGCTACGGTCACAGTGTATGTGACTTGTGATGAAAATCAGTCATAATCCGTTAAATTCATTGTCAGAACAGGGTTGTTTCAGTGAAGGCGTGTTCTAAATGTCAGTTGACTTTGTTTTACCAGCAAAAATAAAACTATAATATAAGACGTGTATCTACTTGAAAATCCAATATTAAAATTTCAATGATTAGAGAAACTTTATTCCTAGTTTAAATTTTGTTTATTCCTTTTTCACTTCATAGACTAGCACGAAGGAAACAATTATATTTATCAACTATTGATTAAATCAAAAAATTAAAGGAAATTTCATTTAATTATAAAGTAAAATTTTAAGGCACAGAAAGATGTACGAGCTGGCGAAAACCATTTCACACCTTTCATGGGAATACCCTAAAAATGACTTTTATATTAATTACACTCATTCAAAACTAGTTTTTAGTAACTAGAAAACATTTTCAAGATTTCAAAACTTTAAAGAACTAGATCTCCACGAATTTTATGTTGAAATGTAAAAGGAACTGATATTATCCATGGCGTCGCAATTCTGAAGTTGTAAAACTCTCTTTACTCTCAGTAAATTACTCAGATAAAATATGCAAGCAATTTATTAATTATTATATGATATATTGGTGGAATTATAAATTTAAAAATATATAAAAAATAATTAAAATTATTATATCTTTTAAAATATTCATTATAAGGTCAAGTAATTCTTGGAACTTAATTTCGTCAGGATTGTTTTTAATGTGTGAATAATTTCTTATATATAGATCTCACCCCTTCATAGTCTTCTCGACTCATTCTTGTTTCTATATGCTTAAATAATTTTATTACTGGAGATAATTTATCAGTTTTCCCAGACAGATAGACATTTCTAAATGACTTTCTTAATTTAAAGCTCGAGGAGGACTTTTTTTTCAAATTCTGAAGTACTTAGGACGCATGAATACCATGAATATCTCTCAATTTCATACTTGTAGCATAGGTTAGCGTTTCAGTGACTTCAGTGACAGTATTGATGACAATTTTTTCCATGTTTTCAGGCCCTAAACTAAAAATTGAAAAAAAATTATGTGACAGGTCTTTTACTTTAACTAGGAGTCATATATTTTTTTTTTTTTCTTCAAGTTTATTTTCTTATCAATTTTTTAATCCGAAAATTTGTACATCGAAATATTAGTCACATTTGAAAATTTAATTTCGTCGTAAAAGGCCATATGTTTGAAAATTCATAAGAATTACTAATTATTAAATAAGAAAAAGAAAACGATTTTCATCGAAGAGATGGAAGTTCCTAGAAGTCTGTTCAATAAGAAACAAGTAGTTAGTATAAGTAGTATCCAGGTAGGTGAAATTGAGAGGGAGCCTTCCAATTATATCCTAATAAATAAATTGTAGGCACGTTCTTTCCTTTTCTGTTTTATGGTAGCAGTATTTACATGAAAATAATATTTTGAATTAAAAATAATTGAGCAGAATATTTTTACGCTTTTTAAGAAATTAAAACAATGGTGGAAAAAAAAACCAACAATTTAATTTCTGCGTTGATACACACTCTTGCTCTCTCTCCTGTCAACAGGTTTGACGAGGTGAGCTAACCGAATCGATTTGGCGAGGGAAAACGGGAAAACCCGGAAGGAAGAGGGAAATTTTCCAGGCAGACGGTGTAGGCCTTAATTGATAATGGATCCAATACCTTAACTGCATTATAACTGAAGGTATTTTAAAATACTCTTTGATTGCCCCGGTCCATATATATATTCTTCTATATTCTATATAAGACTATAATATATAGTCTTCCCTTGAAAATTTTCATAAAAAACAAAGAGATAATTCTTGGCATAATGAATAAATATGAACCAAAAAAAAAAACGAAAACCAGTAAGGAATCGCCACTCCAAGATGGTGGCTGATTTCATGCATGATCGGTTTGAGCACACTGTAGATTGAATCTTGAAATAACTCGAGTGTTTCCGAAAGTAGTAAGAAGTAGTAACTAACTACGTATCCACGGGTGTCAATACTTGTGCGAAAGAATAAATATTGGGAGCTCAATATCGTAATCATGCAGCCAAAAACCGAGATAAATAGTTTATTTAGACTAAACCTTATAATCTTTCCAATTAATGATACTTCTGTAATGCGAATGCGAAAGGTATGATAAATGGTTTAAAAAAAAAAAAGAATAAGATAAAAAATACTTGAGAACATCGTAATTAGAAATTTGCCCAGTTAAATAGTTTTGGTTAGGTCTCTTAAACTAGAATCAATTTGAGGAATATGATATTTGTATCATATTAGGTATACTGAACAAATACAAAACTGACTTCAGACTACAATGCGAAATGATTGTTCCTATTCAAATTTTAATTCAAAACATTCCATTTTTTTTTATTAAAAAATAAGTTTATTTTCGTTCTTGAACACTACGAATAATACCCAATGGTGATTTTCCCCTCAAATTAAATAGAATATAACCTCAAACCCCTAAATATTTATTTTATGTCAAGATTTATATAACTGGGAAAGTCAAATAAAGGGAATATCATAGTACGAAGTACAGCCAACAGTTGGTCTAATACTACGGTTTCTTCAGAACTTACGACTTAACTGACGCAAGATATCTTCATCTCGTGAAAATTTAGGACCGAAATTGTGACATATGTAAATTTCGCCATATTCTCTTTAGATAAACAAATATAGGAAAGCAAGAGAAGTTTTATCGAAATAAACTTCAATGTACTCAGTATTATTAAAAATAATAATAAAGAGAATGGATGTTAGGGGCATATGATTTTGCAAAATACTTGATGGTCATTTATGTATAAATAAATAAATGTTTTATATTATCAACGTACATTAAAAAGGTGTACGTATATATTTGATAGTCTGGTTAAACAATTATAATCCATTACGGCTAAAGTTTGTATTTTATGAATCAAATCTGAATAAAATAGTCTACTCAGTGCTTAAAGGAGACTCAGGATTATTGATATTGAAGAGTTTCAGCCTCACAAGTCTCGTATACAAGTTATTGTTTCATAAAATTAATTTAAACAGCTATATTCGGTCATCTTCAAGGCTTACAAGCATAAAGATATATATTATGAATTAAACATCATGCATCTGAAAGTTTACAAAAATAGGACCTACTTTTCAGACACAAATATGATACTTTAAACGAATTTAAATCAACTTTGATTTTTTAAAACAATATTATAATTTTCTTTTTTTTTTACTGTTAAGGTTCACTTCATCATTGCTACCAAAATGAAACCTGATGAAGAACTTACGTAATGGGTAGTGTGCAAATCTTTAAATTAGCTGGACAAAATTTCGGCCTTGATTAAAAATTTTATTTTTTAAAAATTGAAGTTGTACAATGTATAATAAATTCTTTACTTTTATTTTATTTACATTCATGCTGTGTCAATCAGAAAAAGCTTGATGACTTACCCGTTTTTGAGTACGCCGATATTCTTTATTGACATGAGAAAGCTGTATTACTTCGAAAATAAAAAAACAAGATTATATTAAAAGTTTACTTTTGAAAAATCCGATAGCTTATACATTTTTCTATTCAATACGGGTTTGGAAGGAAGTGGATATTTTTTTGTAATTTATGAAGAGCAACTGTATGACCCTTAACAAAACTGAATCATACAAGATTACTAAATCTCTCTTAGCTATTTGTGTAAACATTTAAAAAATCTAGAAAAACACTAAAAAAGTGTGAAATGGTTGTGATAAAGAAATAAAGCAAGTTTGAAAACATAGTTTTTTTTATTTACAAAGCAATAACTAGCTATTAATACATTGATTTGTTTTTGTTTATTTATTTAACGTCACTTTTATGGTACTGTGGCTAGTCGGACTGTGCTACAGAGTACTAAATTTTATCTATCCAGGTATAATAAGGATAGGGATCTTAATATGTAAGGAGGGGAGGATAATAAGGAGTACCTAACATCGCACAGGCTCTGGAAAGGCATTTAACGCCCCCTCCAAAGGACGGCATGACCACGGAAATGTTTATTTCCTTTGAAAAATCTTGAGGCCGGGCTAAGAACCCAAGACCTAGTGACTAGTAGACTGACATGTTAACTACTACCCCCGATACATTTATTTAATTCAATATCAACATTAACCATTGACTTTAACAATAACATAAACAAACAACAATTAAATGTTTATGAGTTCCTTTTTTTTTTAATAATAAAGGAACACCAGGAGATCCAAATTCTTTCTTGGCAGTTGACGAGACTGGAGGCAAGCTTGAAATTAAAGGGTCCTAAGAGACTTGGAACAATCACAAAAACTCTCGATTGAAATTCCGTATTTCTCAAAGATGGACAACGATGGATGAAAACTCGGTTAGTTATGATTTTGAAAATGCTATTACAACAGCTTTTATCGTAGAACAAAATGAAAGTTTTTTTGTATACCCTATTTTTCTTCGCTAAAAGTTTTACCTGCGTTAGAATAGTTTGACTATGTAATTTTACATTTTACTTTTGGGGAGACATCTATTTTACGATTAACTATGAAAGATATATTTGTTGAAAATAAGTTTCATATTGTTTTGAAATAATTATTATATAATGTTTTAAATAATTTCATTAGAAAAGAAAAGACTGGCCACGACCGGGAATCGAAACCGGTTCTTCTCTATCCTCTTCCCAGCGTTCTTACCGTTGAGCTAACCAGGTCTTGCCACATTGCGGCGAAAAATATAATATTTGCTATAATTAATAATTCTATATATAATATCATGCATTGAAAGATATTATATATTTGAAAAACACAAAACAAATTATTTATATAAAATATAAACCCACTATTATTTACCGAAAATAAGTAATCAAGTGTTTGTTCGGGCATTTAGGCTCGACTCATTTAAGAAATTCGTTGAAAATGTTTAGTCTCTGCATGGGTACTAAGGACGCAGATTATTATGACTTATCTTGCAATTATGTAAACATGAATTATCAAAATTAGTTTCTTATTACCGAGCATACGAGCAAGCATTGAGCGCTTAACTGTGCGGCGTAACAATTTTTAATTACCACACAATCTTTATATTAATTAGATCATTATATATTTAACCAAATGTTGAAACATTAACCACTCAAGAAGCCCTGCATAGAGACTCTGACGGAGCACATAGAGGCACATAGATGGTCAAAGGGGGCCGGCATTTGACCAAAGGTGGAAGATCAGTAGCTGGTGATTACTTAATGAACGCAAGGGGTAGAGGACAGGGTCGGAAAATATGCCTCTCTCCGTTCCTGCGTTAGGAAACCACTTCCACCGCAAACAGCTTCACTCCTCGGCGCAACCTTTGTGCAAATTGTTGTCCCTCTATGTCCCTTTAAAATAAACTTTATCTCTCACTCACTCTCTCTCGCCCTTTCCCTCTCTCGCTCCCTCTCTCTACCACTCTCTCTCTCTCTCTCTCTCTTTCTCCCTCTCTCTCTTTCTCTCCCTCACGATCCTCTACTGTTATCCTTTCCCGTTTTCTAATGGTCCCCGCAGATTTTCCATTAGAGGATATACCGAAGGTGAAACATTTATTCCAGAGCCCTTTAACGGATCCTAAACTGTTTTTAAAATGAATGCCGATAGAACCTTCCGATTACGTAAAAACTAAACGCTATTGTCAAAACCTGTTCCTTTTTAGCGCATCTGTACAATTGTACATAGTTATTGGGTTAGTTTTCGCTTATTTTGGAAACTAAAAGTGCGATTTCGAAAATTCTTTTTTCCTTCGATTAAAATACTTTACTTCAATAGGTAAATAAAGGTTACAATAAAGGCCAATTATAAGATTTGTGGAATAGGTGTACAGTAAAGCTTCGATTAACCGTCACCGACGGGACCAGGGTCGTGACAGTTAAGCCAATAGACGGTTAATTTCCATTTGAAATAAACTTGACCTATACATAGCATTCAAACTACCTTAACATGTTGAAAATAACATGAAAACGTTTTCAATTTCAAAACATTTTTAATTAATTGGCGAAAAAGGATTTTACTCAAAGTTACGTTTGTATATATTTTTTCTTTTTTTTTTTATATTTTTTTCAAATTAATCTTTTCTAATAATCTGTATCCAGATTATAACCAACCAAAAATATATATAAAATTATTCTATCAAGTCTCAATATTTATTTTTATCCCTTCACTAAACCTTCTTTACGTTTCGGGCATCGTGTCCATCCTCATGACCATTTTTTTATACCAAAAAATAATTATATAACTTTCACAGCATAAAAAATAGAATTAAAATTTTTACCTATTTATAAAATACAACAGCAACGTTATATTGCCTATATATCTTAAATTATACCTCCAACGATAATCGACACTTCATATTATCGTGTTGAAATTAAAATTAAAATAATTTTAATTTGACTATATTAAAAATATTACTTAAATCCTGTAGAAACAGGTTAATTTTTAAATAATCATTTTAAAATTAAATATTAGTCTTAAATAATTAAATCAATATACCATAACATTCAAATGAGCCCATTTTTTCTTTTCTTTTTTGGTAATTATTTGAATACCATATTTATTTGGCAGATCAAGAAAATATATATAAACCGAACCGCATTTCCGTATAGCATTCCTTGAAATTCACCCTCAAAATGTGTTTTGTCGATTTTTATTTTTTTCCTTAGCAAAATTTTTACAGCTTTTATCAAACTGAGTACATTTAAATTTTTAAACTAATAAATTAAAAGCATACTGCATATTATAACATTATAGTAGATACAAGCTGAATTCCTATCAATATTATGTATCAATATTCTTCAGGTAATAATATCTCAACACTTCATATTATCTTAACGAAACATTTTAAATTTAATTATGAAACATTTAAATAATTTAATTTAATATTTTAAAAAATAACTGATTTTTTTATGTCAATTTTAACTATGCTATTGAAAAGGTCTAAATTTTGAACAATTCAAATCCAAATTTTAAAATTATATATAAGTATAAATAAAAATATACGTTTAGAGGATTTCTTCTTTCAAAAAATAATAATAATAACAACTATAAAATTTAAATTTGAAGTATTTCACTTAGTAAATTTGTATAATAAAGTTGTCATAAGCTGGTATTTTTTCCATCATTCTTCTACGGAAGGAGTAGGTACTCATTTTTTGGTAATAGGAGTGAAGCTAATTTACAGTATGACTAATTAGATATTGTTTTCAATGATATATGAAGAAAGTAATTGCATACATACACAAATAAGGAACAAAAATGTTTTTTTTAACTCGATGAAACAAAATTATATGACTTAACTTTGACAAATAACTTTGATATAATTAATAATAATCTATCGTTAATTTAATTAAATTAGTATTTGCTACGATGGCCTTTTAGG
Source organism: Aelia acuminata (assembly GCA_911387785.2). Taxonomy (NCBI): domain Eukaryota; kingdom Metazoa; phylum Arthropoda; class Insecta; order Hemiptera; family Pentatomidae; genus Aelia; species Aelia acuminata. Next base: position 116,934,341 of record OU426980.1, on the reverse strand, counting down.
GTAGATCAAAAAACGTTGAGAATGGAAATATTTGATTATACTTGAAACATCAAAGGCTTCATTCGAAATCAGATAATTTTCAAATGAGTAAAAAAAAAAAAAATATATATATGTATATATATATATATATATATATATATATATATATATATATATATATATATATATATATATACCAATCTTTGGTATTCCTTTTTAAGATAATCAATTATTTTAGAAATACAATAAAAAGTAGAATATCAATTTTAAAAAGAAAAATTATACATTTAAATATTAATTTAATTTAAAATTTAAATCAATTTTGCTTTTCTGATCAAAGTTCCGTAATACTTTAATATAAATCGTTATCATCTCTAACCCATCGATTCACATAAAAAATTGGTTAACAAACAGTCCGGATATTTAAAATCTTAGTGTAGTTTATGAATCATCGTATATAACTTTAAGTGAATTTCTAAAAATAAAATAAAAGTAGAAAATCACACAATGTCATGTGATATGCTTTAATGAATACTCATTAAATTTGTCACTGGCCCTCAGATAACTTGCACAATCAATGTAATTAATTACAGTTATCTTATATATATATATATATATATATATAAAATAACTCAAACTGTGCATGTTTAATATTAATCCATGATTATTATTAGCAACTGCAATCATATTAAAAAATTCTGAAATTCGTCCATTAACAATAGCAGATTCAATAAAATAAAAATTTTGAATTATAATTATTGAAACAATTAAAAAGACGCTAAGGACTGAACGAAACTTTTCATTTCAACAGTGATAATTATTAACATTAAAAAAAACATTTGGAAATATTGTTATTATTATATATATGTTTTTTAAAAATACACATTTTGTGAAAATGTACTTATGGTGTTTCAAAAGCCTTCAAACACAAACAACTTTTTTTTTTTTTGTATAATATAAGCTGTAATACAATATTAGCGTTTGATTGTTATGCATGGCGACTAATGTTTTAACTGATATACATATTATAATTCGTTTCTACTCCTGACAAATATTATGCCATAAGGTAACAAAATATTTTCTTTTTAATTTATGGACGCCTATATTGATAATTTTTAAAAACCATCTATCATATATCCGGTCGAAAGAGCTTTCTGAAAGTACTGTTTCTTGGGCAGCGGTCCTGCAAGGAGGTGATTTGATTGTGATCACGCTCAACCACCAACTTTTATCCCTTAACTTTTCAAACAAGAGTACCCACGTTATAGAGGCTCAAAAATAATACTATGATATCCTGCCGAAGATTCGAACTCGGTACCTTGAGCACAGAAATTCAGTGCCTTACCATTGAGTTGCCCCTCTCCCAAAAATTATATGATTTCCTAAAATTTCTGATTCAAGTTTTTCATCAAAATCCTTAAAATGTATTTATTGTTAAATGACAATAGCTGTTCGCTGTTTTTTCGTTCTCCATGGTTTCTCCCGCAAAAGTTCCTTACACTCGTATACCCAAGTTGTCATTTCTTCCAAATAAAAATTAATATTTCTAAAAAACTTCTTCGGTTGTAGGCTATATTTCATTATCTTTTTACTGCAATACATTACGTCTAAAGCAGTAACTAATTCGCAGGAAACTAAAAACGTTTCTTTTTTTGCCAAATTTTCTTATCCGAACGGGGATTTCTTTATTATAGCGTTATTATTAGAGCTTACTAGATATTTCGTACAGATGAACATAGGTATGTGTCATCTTCATATAGACGAATCTCTCTTCTATATGGAATACCTACGATTTGCAATTACACGGAGCTACCTGGAGTAATAATTTCATAAGGTATACATATTTATTTTATTACCAAATAATAAAAACAAACTTTATATTTATTTAACATTTTGATTGACTAATATCATGAATAGTTTTAACAATATAAATTACACTTAATTTATGTCATACAATAATGTCCCTCTTTTTTTCATAAGTAAATTCTAAATTAAATCATCGATTTAATTACCTAATAGTAAATTTTTAATTTCTTCAGAAATTTTCGTGAGTTCGACGGTATTCATGTAAAGAATTTTTCAGTTTCGTATATATATATATATATATATATATATATATATATATATATATATATATATGATTTTACTTCTTCCATTCTTGTTAATGGGAAAATAATTTTATATGGTAGTTGATACATAAATTTAAGAATAGTAGCAGAACATTTCACCGGAAATATTTTATTGAATATTTCTTCATAAAAAAAAATAAATATATTTATTTTTAAAAAATATTTAAAAAAAATAAATATATCAAACATAAAATTCTCACGATTAATTTTCTTAGTTCTATTGAATTTTATAAAATATATTCAAATTTATTAATAATAACAGAAAATTTACTGAATAATTATCCAGACACAAATATATATTAAAATTTTTTTTTTCAACCATAAAATTCTCATGATTAATATTCTTAGTTCATTCGTTCCATTGAATTTTATAAAATATAAAATCATAATTGAAAAATAAAAGAAGTAGATTATTGAAAAATAATTTTTTTATCCTTTAATTTAAGATATGAATAAAATTATCTTTATATATATATATATATATATATATATATATATATATATATATATATATATATATATATATATATATATATCTAACAAAAGTAGGAACTTTGTTTCCTGATGTTTTGATAAAATTATTTTTTTAAATATTTATCTATCTTTAGAAAGATGAAAAGTTTAGCTAATATAATTTATGATAAATTACAAATTGGAGTCGATGTTTTTAGATAAATCTTGAATATTTTTCTGGCTTATTGGTTGCCAGAACCGTTGAGATATGTATATAACTCCCATCATTTATTTATTTATTTTTTTTTTCGATTCATAAAATTTACTCAAGGATGACATTCGGATATGCAAAAATTGTGTTCTAATAAGGTATTGTACCAATTTTAAACATATTTTTTTTTAATAAATACATAATATATCATTTTCATTTACACAAGAAATATTCTCTTCGTGAAAGTGTCTGAGGCAAGCAGCACAAGAGAAAGGAAATAGAAGTTTTGTGATTCCTCGGACTTGACATCCGTATCTCTTCAGCTGTCAGCCCAACACTTTGTCTTCAAGTAATCTCTTTATATCTTACAAATAAGCATCCACATATTATATATATATATATATATATATATATAAATTATACCAATTGTGTAAAAACTGGAGTATTCATTTCATTTTCATTCATATATTTTGATGAAATGGATACGTTTAAATGAATAAGGAGATTACTCATTAAATGAAGGAGCAAATTGAACGGTGAATTGATGGTGAAAATGCGGAAGTTGTTCTTGAAGTATTTATACAACTTCCGTAATTACTTTTTTTTTCAGAAAGTATTTATAATATTTATTTAAATATAACTAAGCGTGATTGGATTTATTTTTTTGCGATATAGTACTATTAGTATAATTTTCCTTTTTTTTTTTTTTTTTTAATGATAATTATTTGAATAGAGTTTAGCAGATACCAGATCGAGAAACGGATGTAGGTAGTTCCTGTGAAATTTTAGTTTTTTTTTCTTATATTTATTTTTTATTTTTTTAAATAAGGATAAGCAAGCATACCTTGAAATGCAGCCTCGAACTGGGTTTTGTCTATGACCGCTGCGGCAGCGCCGATGAGCAGGACGAGAATCCTGCCGTGCGACATGCTCACGATGTCTGCTCTGCGCGGACGTGGAGGGTCTGCCTCTCTCTGCTGGCCTCCGACCGCGACTGCCGTCGATCGAATCTCCTCCCCCCACTACTTCCCCGCCCTCCCCGCCCCCACCGGATTAGGCAAAAAGTTCAGCCGAAAAAAGGAAAAAAAAAAAAAAAAACAGATCCGAAATTGGCCAAACCACGCACCCACGATTTTTTTTCCCTTGGGACACTTAATTGCTACTTTTCATGCAGTTCCGACAGATATGGGGACGAATTCGGGGAAACATAAACCAAAATAGAAGAGGGCTCGTTTCTCAATAAACCCCATAAAACGAAATCTAATGCAGAAAAAATAACTTACATTCTACATCACATTTCCTACTTTGAAAAATCCCATACAGTTATTATCTATCAGCCTCAAGATTAATATAATGGCGGTTCTTATGATTTTCCTGTTACTAATTGTTTTATAGAAATCAAAGATTTGGTCTAGATATATTGAAGATATAAGAAAATGCTATTTTTAATATTCAAAAGACCACGAAGGGCACTTTTTATGCAGTTTCGGCCACTATGGGGACAAATTTGCGAATAAGTAAACCAAAATAGAACGGTACTTGAGCTGCAACAAATGTTAATGAATTGAAATCAAAAGAATTTAAAAATATTTTATTACCTAGATAATATTCCAGAATGGGTAGGGTGTTTCAGATAAGTATATTCTGTTACTAGCTATTTTTTATAGACTATATTGCACTTTTTTATCTCACATTTTATGCGTTCCGGCCGGTATGGGGACAATTTAAGAAAAAGCAAGCCAAAAATGGAAGTGGCCTTGTCCATCAACAAGCCTCTAAGTACGAAATCCAAGCTCAGCGACTAGAAATCCAAGGGATTTACAAACATATTTATACCAACATTGTATTTCCGTTTTAAATCACACTGCACTGGATGTTTTTGAGGGGGCTGAATTCGAATGTGACGTTATTTTTTTGTGTTGAAAAATCTGTAAGGGTGGTTTGCTTATAGATTTAATTTTAATTTTTTTTATTTTTACAATTCCATTGGCCCAAAACTGAATCTATGGAAAAATGACAACCTAAAAAAATATTTGTATTTAAACAGATAATGAACGATTCACCTTGAGTGGGACGCGAACACTTTAATATAGATCAATTAAATGATAATCTGATTTAAGCAATTAGCGAAACTGCTAATTACCTCCAACTCTTAACCATCATAATACCTAGAAAATGTGCCATGATGATCTAGAATTCTAGAATCCTATTCCAAATTCTTTGAATGTACATACTTCATTTTGTCATTTTGGGTACTTGTTATTTTATTTATTTGTTTAATGTATTCTCTCCTTTGACTAAATAAGGACGATGGTATGTAAAATTAATATCAAATATGAAAAAAACAAGTAGGATTTATTTTCTTTCAAATCGTATGAAACGAAAAATTAGCGGTACCTTCGTCGTTTATAAAGCTTAGAAAAAATATATTCAAATGCATATATTTTCATAATGTGTATATATAATTCATATGTATGTATATATAATTGATATAAACCGTTGACTTCTTCTTTCACAGCAACGAAAAAAAAAAATTGTTTATAAGAATTGAAAATTTGACCTGCAAAGAATAAAATTAAAAGAAGTATCATTATGCGACCAAAGAGGGGAATTAATAATTAAAAAGGAATATTAGTAAGGTTCCAAAACATATCTACACTGATAGCCAAATTCACTCTTTCGGAAGGAGAGGGAAGAAAAAGATGAGAAATAATGAAGAAATACTGGATATAAAGAAAAGACCACAGAAAGAAGTGATTTATTCAACAAACCCCAAAGAGAGGAAAATTAAGAGAAAAAAAAAAAGGCTATAGCTTGACTGATGAACTAAATAAAATGATTACAAATATAAAGATTCCGTTAAGATCCTTATACTTAGGATTTATTATGGCGAGGAATAATGAGAGTTTTCTAAGATTTCTCGGAAGGGGATATAAGTAAAGATGCTACATCGACAAAAACCATCGATGTTTTAAACAGAAATATTAAATACCAATCCAAAACATTAATGCTACAATTAAACTACTAAAAACCCACCTTTCTTTAAAAACATTCTAGTTTCTCAAATATTTTTCAAAAGTTTTAATGGTTCGTAACATGTATGTTTCCATGTACAAGTGGATGGGTGGACATTTGAGGGGGTCAAGAAATTCATCTATCTTGGTTCCTTAATAACTCAAGATAACTAAATCGGAGCGGAAATTAGAAGACGAATCTTTGCAGCTAACAAATTTTATTTTGGGCTAGTGTGGCAAATGAAAAGCTGTGTATTATCTCGCACAACTAAACTGTGCCTGTATAAAACTCTGATAAGGCCAATACTGGCATATGGATCCGATAGTTGGACACTATTCAAAGCCCAAGAAAACAACTCCTCCGATTTGAAAAAAGGTCCTCAGAAGAATTTTCGGAGTGATTTTCGATACCAACGAGCTAGTCTGGCAGATCAGGACAAATGCTGAGAGATCAGAAATGTATAGTGATTGCGATTCATTAGGGTTAGTCGGCTCAGGTGGGTTGGCCATGTAGCCAGAATGAGTGCTAACTCAGTACCAAGGAGGCTCTTAGAAGAGGAAATCCATTCGACCATAAGACGTGGGCGACCCAGGCTTAGCTGGGTAGACGGGGTCACTAAGGATGCACGCAACCTTCTGGGGATCCGGAACTGGAGATCGGCTGCACAAAACCGGAATGTGTGGCGGACCTTAGTTCAGGCATCCTTGATCCCTCGCGGGTTGTAGATCATATGTAGAGTAGAAAAAAAAACGTATAGCCTAAAATGCGAAGAAGGGTAGGAAAATTAAAGCTTAGTATATATAATCAGAAAAAACCCAAATCTAAAAGCACCATTCTTACGCAACTCCTACCTTTACCATTCACTGTTTATTTCTTTAAAAATCCCCAAAAAATCTGTCTTGCAGAGAACATACCAAGCACTCTGATTGGTTGTTGGTTGCCGCCGTTCCTCCAATTCAGATTTCAGACTTATATTTGCTGAAGGTGAAAATTATTCTACGTGTTTATTTTTTACAACAGTACTTTTTCGTTAAAAAAATACATCAATCCAGTACAGTGTGAAAATCGAATTTAATCAGTTCCAAAAAATCGCTGTTTACGAGACATTCCTAGATGCAATTGCATATCGTACGACTGTTACTACATAATAGTTGCATAATATGATGTAATCTCAACTAGCTGTATGATGTAAGCTCAACTGTCATATATGCATGTTTGTTCATAGAATACGTATCTGACTACTTGTTTATTCCGATAAACAAAAGTTTTTATGTGTTCAAAATGATAGGTGGGGCGTGGATGGGGGGGGGGAGGTGATCACAGGCTTATGAAAGATAGAAAATTGGAGATTGGATTGCAATATAGATAATGTGAACATTACTTTCTTATAAAAATATTAATGAATAAAGGCAGGGCTATACTCTTATTGGTTGTCAATTGCTCAGATTCGGTATATTTATTCTGCCATTTCATCCGGTGATTGACATCGGTATTCTTCCCTGGAGCACTCATATCCTATATAAAATAGAGTATCTGATCCTTCATCCTCCATTGAGTAAAAATCTGGGAGTTGAGCATGTTCTGGACGGATCACCTTCTGGTACACCATTGATTAAGGAACAATATCCCCGAACTATTTCTGGGACTGGTTTATTTGTTTAATATACAGGGTGTTTCGGATAATTATAAACAAAAAAGAAAAAAATTCTACATCACATTTCCTACAAAATTTCCCTATTAGGACATGGTCTATTTCCCTATTAGGACATGGTGTATTTCCCTCTTTTTTCGATCAACAGCGATTCTCGTGATTTTTCGACTATTTGTTTTTTATTGAAAATATCCTGTAATTTTAAATAAAAGAGACGAACAATTTTGATATACCATTCAAAAGAGCACTAAATTTTTATTAAGATTGGTCATCTAGTTTGTGAAAAAGTAATATTATGTGTCTAGTAATATTAGGCGTTAAAAATTTTTGTTGGCAGAAAAATTACGTAAAATTTATATGCATTCATTATTAGTCAATTCGTTTGATCAACAAATTGTTTTTAATACTGGAAAATGTTGACCTCGAAGAGCTAAAAATTTATCGAAGATATATTTCTAATTTTTGAAAAATTGGTAGAAATACGGATAAAAACGAACAAAAAAGGAGAGTAAGGTCCAGTTTTATAAATAACATTTTGAATAATATTTTCAACAATTTCAAACTCGAAATTTAATTTTTACACTACACGCTTTTCCAAATATTGTCCATGAAAGTGAAGACTTGGTAAAAATATTTATTGGTGAAATAAAATACATTAATAAATAAACATAAATAAATTTTTAAACAAGATTTAGTGTATATCACTTCGCCTTTAAGTCAAGCAAAAACAATATCGGTTATTTTTTTTTTAACAAATCTTAATTTTTTTTTCTATATTAAAAAAAGGTGAAGTGTTAATCGAAATACGAAATATATGGTTATATATATATATATATATATATATATATATATATATATATATATATATATATATATATATATATATAACGAAATATATGGTTTCCGGAGAACAAGCAGTACATGGCGAGGAAGTTAAACTTGGGGACTACAAATTTGAGAAGGTAAACGAATTTGTGTACCTCGGCTGTGAAGTTAATTCTGAAAACGATATCTCCAGGGAGATTAGGTCTCGCATAGGCAAGTCCAATAGATGCTTCTATGGCCTACGTAACCATTTACGCAGTAGCCTACTTCCGAGAGCTACAAAGATAATGTTATATAAGACATTGATCCGTCCAGTCCTGAGCTACGGTTCTGAGACATGGACAATTACCAAATCGGATGAATCTGCTTTACTGATTCATGAAAGGAAGATCCTCCGACCCATCTACAGAGGAATCATAGAGGGCAATGAATGGCGTCGGAGAACAAATATGGAACTGTACACACTGTTCAATGAACCCGACATTGCAAAATTCATCCGTCTCGGAAAGCTAAAGTGGGCTGGGCACTTGGCGAGGATGGATAAAAATTCCATCCCAAAGAAGGTTTTTTATGAAGAAATTCATGGCTCCAGGCGTAGAGGAAGACCTAAGCTGCGGTGGCGAGATGGAGTGACCCACGATGCCTGGGCGCTGCTGGGTTCGCTTTGTTGTTTAACTACAAGTTTGGAACTCCCAATCTTATACAATATATTATGTAACTTTATATAATCTTATCTCTCTTAATATAACTTTTTTCAAAAACTAGATGGTTAATCCTAATAAAAGTTTAATTAATCTAATCTTAGTTCGTGGCTGACCACCATTTTAAATTATTTTTAAATAATTTATTTTTTGAAGAGAAAAGATTTGGCTCCGCCGGGAGTCGAACCCGGGTCTCCTGCGTTACATGCGAGGATGCTAACCACTACACCACAGAGCTCGGCTCAAGGCAGAGCAAATCCTTCCTCTTCACTGATACCTTCAATATATACCAAATCTGATACCAAATCTTTTCTCTTCAAAAAATAAATTATTTAAAAATGGTGGTCAGCCACGAACTAAGATTAGATTAATTAAAATAATTTAAAAAAAAAATTGACTTATGTCAATAAATATCATAAATTGGACAAAATTTGTCTACCTCCCGCTACTACTCGTAAAACTTGTGAGATAGGGGGAGTAGGTATCAGTGAAGAGGAAGGATTTGCTCTGCCTTGAGCCGAGCTCTGTGGTGTAGTGGTTAGCATCCTCGCATGTAACGCAGGAGACCCGGGTTCGACTCCCGGCGGAGCCAAATCTTTTCTCTTCAAAAAATAAATTATTTAATAATAAAAGTTTAGTGATTTTTTGAATGGTAAAAAAGAAAAAAAGCAATCTATGAGTTTAATGAAAAAGAAAATAATACTTAAGAAATTATTCACTTATTATGGCAATTAAACCTGAGCAAAAATAAAAGCGAATCACGCAGAAGCCAATATTCTCACCGGACATATAGGAATCACCTCACCAACTCTTGACTACACTCAATCGCCATGATGGTTAAAAAAGTTAAAAATTCAATTCAACAATGACTTATCAACCCTACAATTAAATCACATACTTTTAATCACCGACACGAAGTCTGCATTCCACTTACTTATATAAGCAATTAACCAATTCAACTGACTATTTGGCTTTACTTTTTCAGATCGTACTTTCTACGGAGGATGATGTTTTTTAAGAGGAGATAAGTGAAATAATTATATCCAAGCTTACAGTGCAATATATATCTTAATATATAGTATCGTAAGCCTATTGTTTAATAAATTAGTATGTATCCTTTCATTTCAAGAATTAGACAAAGACACAATACTGGATTTACTATACTATACTTACTAAAACGCTCTACACATATACAGGTTTTGTTATGTACCAATGGACCATACCAATCAATTTTCAACTCCTCAGCGATAAGTACGGATTAATAACAATAAGGATATTAAATAAAAAAGTTATGTTATTTCGTGAATATCGTTATTATCTTTATCTTCTCCAACTGCGTAGCAAACCAACAGATAAACAATACTAGTTTTACGAATCTGACGTGGGAGTACGTCGAGAATGTTTATATTAGATCAGCATATTTTTCTATGTTGGAGTCACTTTTCGTTATCTCAGCTCAAGTTTTGATGTAGATATGAACGTCCTATCTAAAGTTTTTTTTTCAACTCTTAGAGAGCCAACTTAAAAAAGTATCAGATAAAACAGTTCTCGATTAATAAATGTACTCACGATATTCATATCGATACAACTCTTGAATGGAACATTACTATATTATTTCGGGTTTATTGGTACTCGTAACAGTCTAGGTGAAGCTTTTACCAAAAATAATCTTTAAAACAATTTTTTTAGAATGTGTTTCTGCTACTAGCACCACTGATTAAACTCCCTAATGTTACATTTTACACTGTCGGAAAAAATTAAAAATTCCAGGATGATTTTTGTTAATGAGAACTATTCATATATCTCTGGTATCAGAGTAAAATTATTATAGTTCATTAACAATTCTCTCCTCGTGCTGTAAGCAATAATCCCTTAAATTGAGCACATTTTTGGACTCTTCTGTCAATTCTACAGTATTTTTGAATAAGTAGATATGATTATTTTTTTTTATTTTTTTTTACGCGTTTAAAGATTTTCTAAGCTACAGATTTTACTTGTGAGATATTTTAGGACATGACCAAAGAGGAATTATTCTGATTTTAACGGAAGAAGGTTTTCCACGAAGGCACAGAGGAAATAGGTACCAGCGCTGACAATCCATGAGATAGCACATGAGACGGCAGAGATACCGGGAGACTGGAGCAAGGTCGTCCAAGGCCAAATTCGCGGCGTGGCTGCAGATTTATTTAGATCATATTGTATAGGGATCGCTATTCAAAGTAAAGGTCCATACAAATATCAGATGGATATTTTTTCTTATTTATTATTATTTTCTTTCTTAATAAATGTCCAATGTCAATGAATTTTTTTCCAAGGTCCAACAAACCATAATATAATATATATATATATATATATATATATATATATATATATATATATATTATGGTAGGTAAATAATGGTTTCATCTAGTCTATTTTGTTAAATATTTTCTAATAACTATACATTATTCCTGGTTTACTTAATATAAAATATATAATATAGTAAACTTACTATTAGTAGATTTTAAAATCTGATCATAAAATCACTCATTATCACACTTATAGGGACATAAGTATTGGGTTATCCTGAAATTAATGCATGATTTCATGTTGTCATTAAATCACCCCTTTTAGGTAATAAACTGTTAACGTTTGACAGATCATTTCTTTGAATGGAAATTAAGGGGAGAACACGGTCAAAAAATATTAGTCACGTAATTTACCGTTCGCAATAATAGGCCCTAGAAGCCGAGAAAAAAAATAATAACGTAATTAAACTACTTTATTTAATATTTCGAGTTTGAAAAATGTTATCGACACGTTTCTTGCTCCAAAATATTTTTTTTTTAGAGTAAATTGTAGGATGTTTACAGCCGTTCCATAGTTTCAGTTTTAGGCAACTAACTACCCTTGTAGATTTTTAAACTATTTAATTAGAAGATAGAAGATTCGACCGCGGCCGGGAATCGAACCCAGGTCGAATCTTTTATCTTCTAATTAAATAGTTTAAAAATTATAAATAAATTATCAGGTAATCATTGATTTAATAACACACATACCCTTATAGATTTATTTACACAAAAACTTACGTCAAATTCAAATGCTGAACTAATAAAAACATTGCAAAATGTATATTTTTCTTGAATAAATTTTTTTCAATGTTTCGGAGGATTATGAATTCGAATCCGGCTTATGTAAAAAAAATCTATAAGGGTATTTGGCATGAAGATTTTTTTTACAATATTATTGGCCTAAGACAAAAAATATGAAACATCTACATATTTCCTTAAATCTACACAAAAAATAAAAATTTGGGTTCAAGAATCTTGGCGATATCATTTTATTTACTCGAGGTGTAAAATAAATTAGTTTACTGTGATTTTATTTTCGCGGCTTATAGAGCCCCTTGACACGAGCGGCAAAAACGTGTCTAACATTTTTCGACTTCTCAGGAAACCCCAAAAAAGTCCCTGAGAGATCGACCGTGCCCTCCCATTGTAAGTTTCAAAGCATGATTTTCGCCTAATTTCGTTTTATCCGTTTAAACTTAGCCGGAACGGTGCCTAAACGGAAACATTAGCAACCTACCTACTCTCTAGACATCTACTTTTTAAGGGATCAAAAAATTCATAATCGATATTTCATAGAAAAAGTATTTATAGAATGAATTAATACCAAACACTCAAAATTCTTTCAAAGGTCATATAAAAGTTATTAACTCGTTGGCAGACATTTATCAGGAGAAATTGAGATTATTTTGATTTATTAATGAATCACATCATTTATTATATTATTTTTTAATTTTAAAACCATAAACCTGCTTTAATGTCTGGACAAACCAACAGTTCTTCATAGATAGAGGTTGGACCTAATTTATTCTTAGATATTGTTCAAGTTTTTCTTATACGAACATCAGTAGTATATTAATTCTATATATTTGTGTATTCGCAATTTATGAAAGTAAATTTTGTTAAATCAAAAACTATAATACTAGTTAACTCTGTACAATCCTGTGCAGATGTTGATAATATTTATGCATTTTGCATAAATATTGTCAACATCTGCATTGCATGCGGTTTCATTAAAGTTATAAAACTAAATCATATCAAGATTTCCAATTACTAATATATGTTTTCTTTTAATGTTAATGACATTTTCTTTGGAAAAAAATTAATTTAATTGTTCCTTAAAAATTCAATTATTATTTTTTTTTTTTTAGGAAGAATTAAATTGACTTATTTCCAAATGAAATTGAGCGGCAATTCTTCCAATTAAATAGTAAAGAAAAATAATAATAATAATTTTTCTTGATGATACCTCTATAAATGTTTATTAGATTAATTTTAGCTGATCCATGCCGATAATATAAATTATACACATAAAATTATATTAATTATACGCATATCATATTACCACGCAAATCATATACAAGTAATGTTCATCGCAAAACATTTTCAACCGAACCTGAAACGTTAGAAGATAATCCAAAATGTTATATCCGATGAAGATCAGGATCGGTCCCATACTTATTCAGATCGTGTTACTAAAGCGCAAAATATGTGCTTAGAAGAATCATTATTTTTGCAACGTTATAAAAATTATTTAATTTTCAATCCAAATCTTCCAGATTATACCTCAGAGAAACTCAGGTGGTGATTTTAATCACTGACAATGCCTTGAACGTGACACGAGTTTTTCATGTAATATTTATTTATTTAGCAGTACATCTATTTTTATAGATACGCCTATAAGGCCATGCGTGCAATTTTATTTCATATACATTTTGACGCTACATTCACCATCTTAAATTTAAGTCTCGAATGTTGTAATCCAAGCATCATATAATAAAGTGTCCTTTATGCCTTTAAAATGCTAATTTGTCCAATTATGGTCATGGCAGCTGTATCAGAATAGAATTTACAGTATAATGCAATGTCAATTATGACATAATCATTAACAAAACTAATATTTTTAAAATAACAATAACAAAAAAGAGCTTTATTAATAATAATGACATTAAATTAAAATAATAATGAATAATAATATAAACAACAGTGATATAAGTAAATACATTTCGTTCATAGAATTGAATTATTAAAAGATAATAAATTAAATAGTAAAATAAATGATAATATTACTATAATTGATATTATTATATTCAACCAGTAAATAGTTTAATTAAAATATTAATTTTGGAGATTAATGATAAGTTCTATTACTTTTTACTGAAGTTTTAAAGGTGTCAATCCTATTTATGATTTACAAAACCATTGTTTTTATTAAACTATTAGAACTAATTTTTTTAGAGTATCTACTTTTATTTAATATATTGAGTGGAATTATTATTTTTTTTTCTACTCGTAAGCATCTTTTGCTCTCTTTATTAAGGTTGAAATTTATAGTTTTATGGGTTTTTTCATTTATTTTTAATAGTAATAAATTATGGGTATGAGTTATATTTTTCATTATTCTTTTTTGGGAGAGGTGTCAGTGAAGAGGAAGGATTTGGCACCGTTTGGAAGCGAGCTCTGTGGTGCAATGGTTAGCATACCGCGCATGTCACGCGGAAGACCCGGGTTCGATTCCCGGCGGAGCCAAATCTTTTCTCTTCAAAAATAAATTATTTAAATAAAATATATGAATAAATAACAAATGGGAGAGCGACAACAAGAAGTTGGTATTAATTGTTGTAGTGTTCAACGGAAAGGAACAAAGATCTTGTGGCATCAACTGTTATAGATAGTTCAACTACAAACTAGCCAACAACCTAAACCACCTTTTATAAATCAGGTATAAGCCTCTAAGAACGCTTACAGTAATGGCCGTCATCGTCCATGTCCTGGTATGAATGAAGGTATCATACTCCTCTCCAAGCTATCGTTAGTGGAAGTACTTTAATATCAACTCCAGGCACTTGCAGCCTGCGCCCAATCGCCATCCTAAAATGCAAGTCATTTTATTTGTAGTGTTTTGTTTTGTATTTTACAGTGGAGGGTATTAGGATTGTCTCCAACGATATGGGCATCAATTCTATAATTCCCGTTTGGCTCTGAACTTTTATGAGTAGGAACTCTTACCTCTTATGATCCCATCTCCGTTTACTTCCCAAATATGTTGTTTCTCTAATTAAGCTATTTCCTTTATTTTGTATTACTTTTTCTAGGAGATTCATTATGAAATCATGACACTTCACTACACCACGGTGAGACAAAAAGCTTGCTGGCCATTTCTTTCACAAGACTCCAGGGTCTACAGCGAGTCTGTTGGATTAGGCCATCCGTCCTACCTTACTCTTATCTCTAGGGCATTTATATATGTTTCTACAATGTGGACGAAGGTAAGACCGGTTACTGGAACAGCATAATCCATAAGCAATTCAGTAAATTGGCTACAATTCTTCGACTCCCTCAGTGCTCTCTCATCAACTCTGCGGAGCAGTTTCGTTGATAGCAATTTTCTTTTTCATCCATCTCTCAAAGTGTTATCTGGATCGAGACCTATTTTAGTAAGGTCACCTGACAATCTCTTTCCTAATAAAGGGAGAAGTATAGGGAATGTTCAATACGTGGAATTTCTGCAAGCTTGAATGCATGGATAATAATGACAAAGCTCATAACGCCCATGCCCTCATCATTAAAAGAAGCGTGAAAATATGGTGTAATTTTTACTATTTCGGTGGAAACTTATGTTCCAACGACTGTAATACGAAAAAAAAAACTTTTCTAAATGAAAATGTTCAGATAAAAGTTGTAGAGCAATAAATTTAGCAGAAAACAAGCTCCCTCACTCTAAAAAATTAGCTTGATTCTGCGTAGAAATACTAACAAATACGTGAAAGTATCCTTGGCGCTTACTTCCAGCTTAAGCATTTTTTTGAAGTGTAATTAATTTTCAACTAAAAATCATCTACCCTCTACCATTTGTTGAAATTAATGATCAATTTTGCCAAGCGCCTACTTGCATCAATAGTTAAATCTATGTATATCATATTTTACCATATCCCCTTACATTTCACTAAAAGAAGCCTTGTCAGAGAATAAGCTCTAATTTTCACGTTTGTATTTGTATCTCTACGCATGACTAAGCTAATTTTATAATTGAACTTATTTCGCGCTAAATTTAATGCTAAAATGGTTAAAATTACCGATCTTTAATATTTGAAGTAACACTTCAATTTTTTATGCAGAAAGAATTCTGCAAAGAATTTTATGCATATTTATTTCAAACAGAATCAAATTTTCTCTGCAATGATTTGTTTTTCAGTTATAAGAAAAAAATTAAAAAGAAGTTCTAAAATTTCGAATATATTTCTGTATAAAAATATATGGCAGCCAATGTGATGTGGCAGACTTTCATATTTGTGGTTTATGAAATGAGTACATTCAGCCTTTAAGATCAAAAAGTTTTATCAAATCATACCCATTTTTGGTTCTCGGCTCCCGGACAATTACTAGCTATCCTTCTTTTCTCCAGCCACGATTTACTAATTCAGCCCAAATTCCTCTCTGCGGACCTACGTCATGTCTCTCTTTGGCCCAGGCAATAAAGGTTTTGCTTCGGGTGTAATTAGAAAGCTGAAGTTTGTCAGTTGTTAGTTCTTACTAAAAGCTAAATTTTCTCAAAAGTCCCCGCCCCTCCCCTTTGTGTTAACCTGGTATCTTCCCCCTGAACATCCATTTTGAGACTGGTAATTGCTCATAACAGGCATTTTTCATTCAAAATTGATAAAGGTTCTATCGTCCTTTAAAGACGTGACATATATCTTCAAATAAGACAGGGATTGCCCCAAACGCCCGTGAAAATGGTCCATTACTTTCTTCTTATAGCAGTATCGGTATCGGGGAGGACTTGATAATCTCATAGATAGGGTAAGTTAAATTCGAGAGGTTATAAAAGTTGACATAAAACGCTTAAAAACAACTGTTGGTACATTTAATTCCTCCTCCAACGATATATTTTAATGGTATTTGGTCTCTGAAAACTTGCCAATTTATGTCTAGTTAGAATGTAGGTAGTTGCACCTGCCAAAATATCGGGGGAACGCGTTCTTTTTAAAAAAAAATTAATTGAAATATACTTTTTTTTACCATTCTGAATCATGATTTTCTATCGGATATAATGCTGAAAACAATCTTCACATGTTGAATTAATTAAGAAACCGGGAGTAAGACCTGTCCCCAATTCGATTTTCGGTTCCTTATTTACAGATACAATGAAATTTGGTTGGAGTTCTACTATTCTTCATTTGATGTACGTTTCAGCCACCAAACTGCCAGTATTCTGCTTAGGTAGTTTCACAAAAGTTAGTAATGGACGGATGATGCTTTCTGTGGCTTTCCATGTTTCGCTGCCATAAAGCAGGACCGATTATGTACCTGGTGTCCGACAACCATTTTCTTTCTTTTGGTTTTTCGTAGAAAAGAGTTTCTCCTAACTCTAATATTTTATAAGTTAAGGCCTCCCAGTGCTTGTCTATAGAAACAATAGTATAGTTGTAGTTGTTTTCTGGATTTTAACCTTTAGGTTTCCTCTTACCTAGGGCATTCTAGGCCACATTAAATTCAGATTTTTTTTGTTTTTTGTTTTAATTTTTTGGTTGTTGTTGAGTTGATTTTCAGGCCGATAGTACCTAACATTAAATGATGATCACTACCAATACCTCCTCTCTAGTTTCTCACGTTCAACAACGATCGTCGAAACTTTTGGCTTATGGTAAAGTGATCTATTTCGTTTCCCGCAGTGTAATCTGGAGATACCCAAGAGACTTTATGGCATGGGCGTTCGCGGGGGGGGGGGGGGGGGGGTGAGGTGAGGGTAGCTGCTCCCACTAGAAAATATGATAAACTAAAACTAAAAATTAAAAAAAATGTGTTCATTTACTATATTTTTAAGAATTATATAAACAAATATTTTTATTTGCAAATATCTATAATCTTTATTTGAAAAAATAATTCAGCCTTACATAGTCAAAATTCCTCAATCCCCTCCCCCGGTCATCAGAATTTGACTAATCTGCCCCCCTTAGAAGAAAAGTTACCTGCTGCCCGTCTAGGGGCAAGCATACAAAATGCTGGGGGCGCCCTTGTTTTGTGGCAATCCTTAGATGCTAATCACAAGGTCATGTTCAGCACACAAGCTTTTAAACATCCCCTCCATCATCATTGGCTTTTGTTAAAATCATTCCTTGTCCGCTCCAAACTTTGCATTTGTACCACCCATGAGGATTGCGATATCCCTTCTGGGTATGCTGAGGATTTTATCTTTCAAGGTACGGGATATTGGTCCGAAATAAAAGTAAGAAAATTCTAAAGGGTTAGTATCACCATTTACACAGATAATTAGAGAAGAATTATTGACCAATGATAATGCTTGCACAGAGGAATGAAGGAAATGTTTTAATGCCCAAGTGAAAGGAGAGGTTATAAAGGTGTATTGGACCCACCTAATGAGATGGAAATGGTTGAGGCAATTAGAAAATTGAAGAATAATTAGGCTCCTGGCATCGAATCATTCCCTGCAGAACTGTTCAAACCAGAATAGAAGGAACTTGTAATCTATTCTAACAATATACTGATTAAGATGCAGATCAGTGAAATATTACATGGGGACGGGTAAAGACCGGTGATCTGTCTCATACACAAAATGAGAGAAATGCTTAAATGCATCAGCTATATAAGAATAACTTTGCTTTCTTGTTCGTTTAAAATACTGTCTAAGTCTTAATGTATCTGGGTGCTCCCTTTTGTTGAATTAGAGTTATTCATTATCACCTTGGATTTTTAGTTTGGGTTTCGCTAGCTTAATTTTTCTAATTTATTGTATTTTTAAATTATACTAACTAAAATTATTGTAAAATCGTATCTGTATCATCATATTGTAAAATGTAACATGTTATATGTTAACAGTAGTAAGCATGAAGCATCTTAGTCTTATCCGATAAATTTTCCTTAGGTGTTACCATAAAAAAAAAAAATAAAATTAAAAAAAAATGTTTACAAGTCATAAGTACTTATTAACAGGAATAGGATTCAGAAAAAAAATCTAAAACAATGGCTTCGTTGTAATTTTAGTTCAGCATTATAGAGTACTAAGGCTAATGCAGAGTTGCCACTATGTTGCCTTATCTCTATGATCATGTGAATCTCGCAACAATCATGTAAATTTTCAAACATAGGACAGATAGCTTAATATGCCCATAAAACTGGAGCTGCATGAAAGCAACAATTACAGTCCAGTTTGTAATCCTGAGTAATTGTTGCTATATGATTTGTCATGCAGTCGAACAACTTCTTTTAACAGTATAATTAATGTTTTAAAAAATGGTATACTAATTGATACAGATTCATAGCATAAATTTAAAAAAAAAATTGTAATTTACATAAATTTCAAAACATCAAGTTATATTAACCTGATTCTTTTAAAAAAATAATATTTTATGCCTTTTTACTCTATTTTGAATAATCAATAATAATTTTAAAATCTTTACATATTCAAAGTGTATAATTTAATTTTAAAATTAATATATTTGGATTTTTTAAGTTTGATTTTAAATTGATAAATGATAATTCATTAAATCACTTTAAATAAATAAAACTACCAGAAAATATTTCTAGAATTTTTTTTTTTCAAGAAAATCGTTAAAAACCTTGCTTGAATTCTCTTGTACCAAAAGCCTTCAGTTTACAACAAACATTAATGTTTTCTTTTAGTTTGTTTTTTATATAAATATTAATGTAGTGATAATGGTTGGGAGCGTAGTCAGAATAAGGGAAAGGGTTCAGTAACACTCCAACAATTCTAATATACTTTTTAACGTATATTTTCCTTCTTTTTTTTTTCTTTCTTTCTTTTTTACATTAAAAATATAAAAAATAAAGACTTTATAAAAAAATATTGATTAGCTCTACGTAATCATTAATAACAGATTGCATCTTACACATGTGTAACTAAAACCAATTCAAATGAGAAATGAAATTAATTATATATTTAAAAACAATATCACAATTTTATAGGTGCCAAAATAAAACTTCTAACTAAACTAAATCAATCAATTGAACATATCAGCGTATTATAAAAACTTATGAACAAACATGAAAAAAAAATTAATTTGGTCAGAAAATAGATGTTAAAAAACAAAATAATTTCTTCAGTGTACAAATGCACTTATATCCAACAGAAAAGGAAAATTATATTTTCACTTTTAACGTTTTCTTAGTATGACATATCTTATAAAAATAAAAATATAAACTTTTAAAACATTAACAAACTCATCTTAGCCATGAAAATTAAAAACTGGATAAAAAAGTAACTGGAATTTTCAACATTGAAATATAAATACATATTTCTGTGCAAATAAATAAATTTCTGAAACAGATCACGTAAATAAATATAAATTACCTTACAATTATTTTAAAATATCACAGACATAAAAACTAACAAACAAAACAATTCACGGAATTCTATAGGCTGAGATTTTTAACACATAATAACAATTTAGAAAATAAAATAATAACAAAAACTAATTAAGTTCCTTTCTTATAATGATTACAATAATTGTGTGTGTGTGTGTGTGTATACATTGATATAAACTCACAGGTATATCTGTTTTTATGTGGTGGATAGTTAAAAATTAAATGTGTAGCCATATGGATTAATAATTCAATTAATTTCTTTTAAAATTTCATTAAGTAAAAAATGTAAACCACTTTCCATTCATTTTTCATTGAAGAAAAATTTTACAGTAAAGCCATGAGGATCATCAACAAATAGATACAATACAACATATTATCAACAAAATGATGATCAGAATTATATCCTAGAGTAATAATTATATACAAATATAACCTTCCAAAATCAAAAATATAATAAGTTATATTACATAAAGAAACAATTTTAATTTATGGTAATAAAAACAATGATAAAATAATAGACTAGTATTTATTTATATAAATATACGAGAGTGGAAACAAAAAGTACCATAAAATATTGAGTCAAAATACTAAGAGGTAGAAATTCTAGAAAAAATATAAATTCAGAATAACACTAAAAATCTATTATTATATCTAAGGTTATCTAAAATAAAAATTATATATCCGGATGGAAAGGAATGTAGGAATAGCATAATATCTATACTTCTTAAATGAAAATAAAATTTGCAAAAAAAATAATTAAATAAATGAACCCTTCACTTAGCATTTCTATTTTAAAGGCTGATTTTGAGGAATATGTTTTTATTTTGATAATCTTGCTTGTATAGAGTGAGCATGGGCCACAAACAGTGAAATAATCCCTTCAGTATTAATAAGGCAGGAGATAAGACCTTTAGATTTTTATCTCCTTTAGGAGATAAATCTGTAGGCTTCATTCCCCGACTCATTTATCCACTATTTTAAGTACATAGGCTTTTGTGCATTTTAACAAAAGGAGGTAATATTTCTAATTTAAAGGCCGATTTTGAGGAATATGTTTTTATTTTGGTAATCTGGCTTGTAAAGTGTAAGCATGGACCTAAAACTCTAAAAAATTCCTTCAGGATTAATAGGGCAGGAGGTAAGACCATTTGTCTGTAGGCTTCGTTCCCCGACTCATCTCTCCTCAATTTTAAGTACATAGGCTTTTGTGGAATTTAACGATAAGAGTCATATTTATAATTTAAAGGCCGATTTTGAGGAATGTGTTTTTATTTTGGTAATCTGGCTTGTAAAGAGTAAGCATGGACCTAAAACGCTAAAAAATCCCTTCAGGATTAATAGGGCAGGAGGTAAGACCATTTATCAGTAGGCTTCGTTCCCCGACCCATCTCTCCTCAATTTTAAGTATGTAGGCTTTTGTGCAATTTAACGATAGGAGGTAACAAATTAAATTAAGAAGCAAACTCACATGAAAAACTTGAGGAAAACTAATAATTGAGAGTTGTGAAAAAAAATTGTTATTCTCTTATTTTTTCTTAGTTGAATTTAGTTAAAATAACTTAAAGAACTAAATCCACAATAATCTTAAAAGCAATGAACATGAATTAGGCATGCCTTGGCCCCCATGGCTTGTTAGAGTTTGTCTGCAGTGGGAGACCATTGTCAAACATTTTCAGTTTTGGGGGCTTAACAAATCAAAACCTTAATCATCCCAAAGTCTATAACACACAAAATGTCACGTTCTAATCTACCAACTCTTAACATGGCCATGATTTTGTCTTTTAATTTATGCCATAGTGAGAATTAACGGTTTTGAAATGGAAAGGAATGTAGCAGCTATTAAACGTTATAGAAATATTTCATTTAGAAATAGCAGTTATGAGATACTTAAGGGAGGGTGACAAAAAAAAAAAAAAAAAAAATAATACATGTGATAGCTGGTAAAATTTTTATAAAACATTTACTTTAAGTAGGTATCTCTGAAAAAAAGCAAGTCTGCCATTTTAAAAACAATAAACAGTGTTTAATCACATTCTGCAAATCTATTTCCTAATACTTCAAATTAAACCAAAAAGTTCAGGACTAGAACACAGTAACATAAAAAATGTAATGTACTGTTTTTATTTGTTTTTCCCATTATACCTAATAGAAATAATGAGAAGTTCATGCTTGACTACTTCACTGAATTGTTTTTAAATTTATTAACAATTGGCCAAAACAAGAATTACGTTAGAAACTTTCTTCCCCAAAGTTTATTATTTTCTAGTAAAAATTATACTTAAAAAAGAAATTCGTTGAAATAGATGAGAAATCATGAGGAGAAGAGAGAGTCAAGATTACTGAGTAAAAAAATAATAAAACATAAAATATTAACTAGATTGATAATCATTAAAAGGCAATATGAAACAGGGCCTGTCAGTTAAAATATTAGAAATACAATAACTAATGCTTCTGCTTCAAACAATACAATATAAAAATAATTCGACAGAAATAAATTCTTTGAATCACAGATCGTAGTAATAAATACACTAAAAACAATCTTTCAATTGCCTTCTGTATCCCTTTAGACTAACCCTTTGGTTCCTTGACTAAGATATAAAGACTACTGGAATTGGCAGTACATTACTTTAAATATTCTATTTTTCTATCCAACTTCGTAGCCAAGTAAATCTTGTAAATTGTACTGAAATAATTTAAAGTCAATTTCATAGATATTATATAAATCTTTTATTCGACTAGGAGTAAGCATTGAAAAATATTTCTTTAATTTATTAGAGGTAGAAGCTGTTTTTACATTAAAAGGAAAACGAACATGAGATACACCAATACTTTTTAAAATGAAATTTGAATCAGACAAAAGAGTCTCATATTTTCCTATAAAGTTATACTTAATCCGGCAAGGTTCACAAAGATGATGAATGGGTTTCCAATGTTCATTGAAAACTTCACTTTCAGATTCTGCTAGATATGCTGTAAATTCAGCAAAGGTAACATCATCTTTTGAGGCATTGTTCGGTTTTGTTCTGTAATTCTTGATTATATATTTCCCAAGCCGAGTTTGAAAATACATGGATCGGTTGTATTTATACTCTAGTTTATTTCGAAAAGCAGAAAGAAGTCTCTCGAAAGGATGCCTAACAAAAAGAAATTTAGTGTAGGTATTCAATAAGTACCTGATTTCTGAATAAGTAAAATTGCTCAAGGTTAAAAGAGAAAGCCTATTATGAGCTCTCATTGCTGGGATTGAAAGGACATTTGTTGTGTTAGTAGCCCCAGTAAGAATCATGAACAGTCTTTTCCAATTAGTACAAGCAACCTGAAAAAGCAAAACATATCAAAATGATATTTCCTTATTATAAAAGGCAAGAAAAATATACGTATTTTATTTTAAGTAATTAACAAACAAATTCATTAGCCAAGTTTTACTAATTTCAAGCAAGCTGAACAAACCAAAATAAAAATCAATTTCCAATGAACAGTAATATAGTACAACTTATAGAGTAACAAATCAGTTATAGAAAAATAAAGAACTATCAACTATAAGTATCATTAAGCTAAATGATTACTATCAGAAAAAAACAAGAAAAAAAAAACATCTAATAGATTCAAAACAGATATTACTAAATTAAAAAAATAAATGTGATCTTTTGGAGAGATATATCGTCATCCGATAATACATCTCTTTTTAATTGTAGATGATAGCTTGAGCTATACCCAAATCTTTATTAAAAAAAAAAAAAAAAACTATAATAATTTATATTTTATTTATGTAAAACATAAAAATTAATATTTTTTATTAAATGAACATTAATAATATAATGTTTTTAATATTATTCTGGGGCTAAAATCCTGTTAGAACAAATAGATATATCGGGTTAACCTTACCTTAGGTACATAGCAATAAAGCAACTGGTGTTTTGTATCAACCATTATGTGATCTAACACATCTCGGTTTTCTATGAGTGTATTGAAATCATCAGGCTCCGTACGATTCAAATGATTGCACATCAAATTTAGGTGTTCGAGTCTTTCTATATAAATACTTCCAGAAAGCAATCTCTTGTTAACTTCTTCCTGTGCACCAATATCTAAAAATCATTAAATATTGATGAATCAAACAATAAAAAAAAAAATACATAATATATATATATATATATATATATATATATATATATATATATACATACACTGGGTGTCCCAGACCTAGTGTAAAAAAAAAAAATTGGGTCATACTGCATGCTAAACGGGGTAGAATGGCGCAAAAATGAGTTTCCTATCTCAATCTGTTGAGGAGATAGAATATTTTTTGTTTTTATTTTTAAAATCTTACTTTTTTCTGAAAAATGACAATTTTCTCTACTTTGGTTTAGCGTAGAAACATAAACAATGATATTTTCTTAATCAGCATTAAATTTTCTAAAATATGAGATGGGTCTGGTTATTTTAGGGGGGGGGATCCACTTTCAGAGGGACTTTTAACGCGCTAAACACAAAACATTTATTAAAACTTAAATTTTTAATAGTTTTTGAAAATTCCTCACTCCACTGGAGCACCCTAGAAGCTGTCAAATTTCCTAAAAACTGCGGAATTTAGATAGCGTTTTAGTGGTGTAACCCATGATACAATTGCACTTCATCTTTTGAGTCTAAAAGAAGTTTTTCTGATGAAAAACACGCTAGAGAATGTCACTGCAGGGGCAATGAGGAAGCGCGCTAGAGCCTGCAACCAAAGTAATGGATGCTGAACTTCCCATGAGTTAAGATTTAGTTTTACTTTTTTAAGACTAGAAAGAACAATGTATGAATTCTAAATAATATAAAAAGGGTAATAATAATCTAAAATTAAAAAAAAAAAAAAATTCTACATAAAAAATGTTGAATATAAGCCTGCATCCAAAGTAATGGAGGACATTTTGATCACGCGCTGCAATAATCCATTTTAATATGGTTCTACAATAATAATATTATCTTTTACCATCAAATTTTTTTATGTGGGATTTTTCAAATTTTAGTAGAAGAGATGAAAAAAGTTTAATTTATTTTAAAGAAAGTGTTTTTTAAATTTAAAATTAGGAGTTTTTTTTTTTTTAATTTCAGATTATTATTACCCTTTTTATATTATTTAGAATTCATACATTGTTCTTTCTTGTCTTAAAAAAGTAAAACTATCTCTAACTCATGGGAAGTTCAGCATCCATTACTTTGGTTGCAGGCTCTAGCGCGCTTTCTCATTACCCCAGCAGTGACATCTCTAGCATGTTTTTCATCAGAAAAAATTCTTTGAGCCTCAAAAGGTGAAGTGCAATTGTATCATGGGTTACACCACTAAAAAGCTGACTAAATTTTGCAGTTTTTAGAAAATTTACCAGCTTCTAGGGTGCTCCAGTGGGGAGTGAGGAATTTTCAAAAACTATTAAAAATTTAAGTTTTAATAAATGTTTTGTGTTTAGCGCGTTAACAGTCCCACTGAAAGTTTATTTAAAATAACCAGACCCATCTCATATTTTAGAAAATTTAATGCTAATTAAGAAAATATCATCGCTTAAGTTTCTACGCTAAACCAAAGTAGAGAAAACTGTCATTTTTCAGAAAAAAGTAAGATTTTAAAAATAAAAACAAAAAAAATTCTATCTCCTCAACAGATTGAAATAGGAAACTCATTTTTGCGCCATTCTACCCCGTTTAACATGCAGTATTACCCAATTTTTTTTTTTTTACACTAGGTCTGGGACACCCAGTATATATTGTAAAGTTTCTTTGGTGGGAAGTCACTATTGGATGTAAACTCAAGTGTGTTTCTTTAACAATTTTTTTTTTATTATTTTGAAATTCAGCAGAACAAAGCTAAAAGGTCATAACAAGTCGGGTCATGTCAAATTAACACGCATATTGCTCTTATAACTAAACTCTAACA
This sequence comes from Aelia acuminata, assembly GCA_911387785.2. Taxonomy (NCBI): domain Eukaryota; kingdom Metazoa; phylum Arthropoda; class Insecta; order Hemiptera; family Pentatomidae; genus Aelia; species Aelia acuminata. The sequence continues at coordinate 116,908,073 of OU426980.1, read as the reverse complement.
ATACCTAGGTCCTTGTTTTCTTTCACTTATACGGGGCGGTCAACTCTTATATATGTGTTGAATCGATGCTCACCAATTCTGTTCTCTTCCTTGCCAGACCCAAATTCTCTTCTACCTTCTTCCTGACAATATAACTTAAATCTCCAACCTAACTTTGCCTAAATGTCCTTAGCAAGCTAGTTTTACCTATCACTCTACGGCCAGTTACCTCCTTCTAAACCCAGGCTCATCACATGGTATCCCCTCTGCTGCTGCTGTGAGAAATAGTCCCTCTGACCGCTTCTTTAACCCCACATTATTAAAATAATTTTTTTAATGGAAATAATATATATATATGTGTATATATATATATATATATATATATATATATATATATATATATATATATATATATGAATCAGTCTAACAAATCTGTCTGAAACTATTCCCTAATGAAATAGGGACCACTTTTTCAGCTAAAAATGGCCATGATCAGCTTTATTAGATACCAGCATTTGACTGCCACTTGCTACGCTCCCTCTTCAGGGATAAATTAACACTCAAATGGGTCCTTTTCAGTGAAAACCTCGGCAACACTAAATGGAGCCATGTTGGCTTTGCCCAGAAGTAAAATACAGAAACTAATACCATAATTCCTACTGATTGACATAAAATACCCTAAAAAATTTCAATTCAAATAAGCAGAAAAATAAAAAGTTAAATTAGTTCCTTAAAATTAACCTTCCAATAAGATAGTGGCTGCTACTTCAATATAATCAATAAATCCCCTATTTATTGATACCCCCAATTCAAGTTTAAGAAAGGAAGCTACTGTACTTCTAATTACGGATGTGTTTAATTATTCTTATATCATACCCAACAACATAAAAAATTTTTTTTAACTTAGGTTTATGATTACTTTGATCAAAAAAATTAAGTAAAGCAAAAAAATTATATAAGTTGGCATATTCTTTAGCAGGTTTCCTACTTTACTGATTTTAAAACATACCTGGAAAATGTGTACTGTTATCAATGGATAATAAAAGGAAGACGACCACTAATGCAATACCAAATAATAACAGAACATAAAATGATTTCGATATTCTAAAACTGAACATCACTATTCATATAAATCCGACTCCTGACCTACTCTGTTTACTATTTACATATTACTACAAAATACCGTTGAATACAAGGAATGTCAAGAAGACATTGAACCAAAGAGAAAAGAAGCCCATAGTTACTTTAGCCTGAAATCTTAAAGGTGGTAAAAGGGACTCGAATATGCAGCTGGTGTTTTGTCTGAACGTCAACATGTTTTGTCTCAATGCAAGCGTTGATTTTGTTTCGTCTTTGTGACGTTTTCATTTCTTATCTAATAAGAAATTGTAGGGTTCATATACCTTCATATACCCCCGACTGCTAACGCTTAAGGGTCTGGTCACATATAACCGCACCGCAGCACGGGCGTATATCGGATCTGATTCATTTACGAAGGATAGTAACCTGTCGGTTGGCCCAGTGTCGGGCATGTGTGACCGGTTACTATCTATCCTTTGTTACACGCCCGTGCTGCGGTGCGGTTATGTATGACCCCACCTTAACACAACACTAAAAATGCGATAGCCTGCTGTTGGTATTGAAGAAAATCGAAATAAACGATAAGGAAATGATTTCGATTTAAAAAGAAAGTTTTAAATTATTTTATTAGAAGATAAAAGATTCGACCACGGCCGGGAATCGAACCCAGGTCCTCCGCATCTACGTTGAGGCGCTCTTACCACTGAGCTAACCGTGGGGCCGTCCCAGACGTGATCGGATCTTTTACTTCTGCAATCCCTCCCACCAGGTCTCGCCACATTGTAGCGAAGTACCGAGGGCTGAACAATTGTCCAGACGAACGGGATCTGATTGACATACGTCGAAGATATTCATTTAATGATATATTTATTTATGGTCTTTTTGGTTAAATATTTATCTTATAATTTTTAAATTATTTTATTAGAAGATAAAAGATTCGACCACGGCCGAAATATTCTAATAAAATAATTTAAAAATTATAAGATAAATATTTAACCAAAAAGACCATAAATAAATATATCAATAAAAAAAGTTTTAATAATTAAACTAGAAATTTGAGCTGTTTAGGAATTCGAACCGTTAAGTGTACCATAGTCCGGATCTCTCTGAAAAGGACCCGTTGGGCGTTTGTCTATTCCTTTTGGGCGAGCGAAAGTTGAATGCTGAGATTTGATAAAATTAATCAAGGCCCTTTTACCTGATAAGGATGAGATGGGGGTTTGTTGAAGTCATCAGGTGCCCATTATTTCTTATACAATATCACAGCATCCTATTTGGAAAAAGGCTATTTCTAAAACGTGTTAATTTCTTTTTTTATAGAATTAATAAAAGCAAGCACAATAAATAAAGGTACATTGAATACGTAACTGATAACAAAGGTAACCGCGGTTAGATCGGCGAGTACCGTAATTATATTTTTCGATATTAGAGTGTGTATTGGTCTAGAGGTAGATACTAGGTTGTTACAAAAGTCCTTGTGCATATCAAGTTGTTTACATTGAGGTCTCTAATTTAATCCTTATTTAATCTCTGACGAATACAATTCTTATGTCAATGTTTACATTAACTAATCCTCTAATTATCTATGTACGCCAACTGTCCCTGCCTTTCATTCAGTTTATTAAATTTCACTAGAAATGTCGGAAGAAAAATTTGTCATCCGCGGCCTTCTTAGGCATTATTGGAAAAAAGGTTTTAGTGCAAAGGCCTCAGCCGAGGAAATTTGTGCAGTGGAAGGGGAAAGTGTTGTGCATCGAAACACGGCCGCATTTTGGTTCAGGCGGTTTAATTCTGGGAATACAAGCCTTGAAGATGAACCTAGATCAGGTCGTCCTTCAGTCGTCAAATACAACTTTTGGCTGAAAGATGGGTTAAAGTAGTTGAAAATGATGGCCTGTATTTTGTAGAATAAATTTGATTTGTAAATTTTGTACTCACATTTGAATAAAATTAATTTTGTGAACAAGGACTTTTGTAACAACCTAGTAATAAAGCCAGAACTGAGTTTATTCTCATTAGGCTTTATTGCCTTTCATTATCAACCACGTTTGTTTCCGCAACTAAACAGTATGGTGTAAAAAGTATTTATTTAGTTACATTTTCGGTGCCGTGTACAGCAAAGGCTAGAGGCACCTATTCCTAGTAGATTTATACATGAGATTATACATAAATCTATACTAAATTCTGGTATTTTTATATATATTCATAAAAATGTGTTTTCTGTAAGAGATTTAAAAAGGTTTTCTGAATATCCGGCCTCCCAGAGCACGCTGATCGAGTCAAAGGGCAAAAGCCCCAGTTGCCTTGCACCCTACTCAGTGTTTTCTTTGAGGTATCCCAATAGCCTTCGCAAACATAGTCAATCACCGTCCTTATCAAACATCTATACAACCTCAGCAAGGAAGTTCTATCGCAACCGAAAGTAGAACCGGAAAGAACCTTTTTGATAGGTTGGACAACAGATTATATCTGTGTAACTTCCAGGATAATCTCGAATCCAAGGTCATTTCAAGGTACCGAATAGAATCGAGTTTATCTAAGTTCTCAAATTGCACAGAAAATGATTGTGAGCACTTTCGAAGTCGGCAAAAGTGGACTGCGGTTGATTTGGAAATCCAAAACCTAAAGCCGCAACTCTGCTCATTTTTCAAGGCTATCAAGTGTATTTTGTGTATCTCGGGTTGACCAAAGTTTACTTCGGTAATGCTGTAATAAATTAAACTATCGTCTGCTTATAATGTGGTATTAGCTGGTTTCGGAATGTATTTTCTTATATCATTGATGACAATATTAAAAAGAGTAGGGACAGGTCCTTGCGAAACACCATTTAGTAACTCGAAATTATCTGATATAACTGACCCTGCACGAACATTGAAATTCCTATTTATAAAAAATTTGTAAAATAAATCCCCTTAAGTCTATATGATTGTAATGCTTCTAGAATTTCGTTTCTCCAATATGAGTCAAACGCGCTTTTCAAATCCAGAAAAACTGCAAAAACATGTTGGTTTCTAACAAAAGATAATTTTAAAAAGGAATTAAATTTAAAAAGAAGTGCATAGTAGATTTCGATTTTCTGAATCCCTATTTCCATTATCTAGTAGATTCCGGGTTTCTAGCCCCCACAAAAGGCGACAGTTAATATTTTTTTCAGACAATTTATATAGAACCGAGATAAGAGAAATGGGCCTATAAGATGTTATTAGATCGGGAACTTTTTTGGTTTTAGTATGGGTATTAAGGCTGCCAGTGACCAACTTTTAGGGAAGTCTCTGTTAATCCATAAGTTGTTGAAGAGAGTTAATAACAAGTTTATCCCGTTTGCAGGTAGGTGTTTGATAAACTCGATTTGAATCTGATCCGGACCTGGAGATTTAGAGCAGGGTCAACAGTGAGCTGGACTTGGTGTGACGGATTATTTTTCGAAATACTTGATAGATAATGCCCGATGGCATCAGCCATTTCCTTAGGGTCAGTAAGTGTTTTTTCATTGTACTCTATTGTACGTGTAATACTGTTTATTCTGCTCTCTACCTTTAATGGGTGATATTTGATTCCAGACAATTTTTGTTGAATATAGCCTATGAATTATTTTCCGCCAGATTAACAACCCATCGTGCTTCTACTTTGGTTTTATGGTAATTAAAGTCAATCACAAGGGGGGCCAGTCTCTTTCCTATAACAAAACCTGTGCCGAAAGTCTGGAGGCGATCCTTGCAGCTATAGTAGATTGTGTGTTGTCCTTTCTTAAAGCTTACATTCCCGGTCCATCTGATTACCTGGATGTCCGCAATGTCTATTGCATAATCGGTCCAGGTATCTAGGAGTGGTTGAAGTGCTCCGGGTCTATTTAACGATAAAACATTTAACGTAGCCAAAGTATAGTCCCGCTTAGTCATAGATTTCAAGGCTATCAGTCCGCGCATATGCTACCTAGGCTTTAGAGGTGGGTTCAGGAATTACTCTGCATTTAGTATCCATGCCCCAACTGAAACATCCACAGAAGAGGATAAAGATAAATTCTTTGCTCTCCTTGAAAGATCTATGGATCAATGCCCCAAGCATGATGTGATGGTCGTGACGGGATACTTCAATGCAAAAGTTGGCAAGGAAAAATGTTACCAGCCCACCATTGGTAAACATAGCCTTCATGAAGTCACAAATGACAATGGTGAGCGATAGGTAAGCTTTGAATGCAACGCGGGACTTAACCATCGGTGGAACTAAGTTCCCACAGAAGGTGAAGCCCAAAGGAACTTAGGTATCGGCAGATGGAGTCTCAGTATATCAGATAGACCACTTCGTTATGAGCTCATAGTACAAGTATAACCTGTTAAATGTTCGAACCTACAGAGGGGCAAACGTGGACTCAGATCATCATCTTGTAGCCCTGCTTCTTGATAAAATTTCCCTAATGAGAACACACCGACCAACAAGAGTAAGGAAATTCAATATCGAGAAGTTAAAGGTACCAAAAATTGACAAATTGTATTCTGCGTTAGGACTGTACACTGGAAGATAGGTGGAGCTACACTGCGTCAGAAATGTACCGCCACCTATCAGAGTGCAGAAGAAGTTATAGAATGGGAGGACAGAACGAGAGCTAAGTCATGGTTTGATGACGAGTGTCGGGCTGCCACTGACCTGAAGAATGCAGCCTACAGACAAATGCTTCATAGGCGAACAAGGGGGACTATGGAGGCGTATCGCTCCAAAAACAAGAGAGGAAAAGTGATTTCACCGAAGAAAGAAGGGAGCATTCAAGGAGGGCGAATTGAGGGCAATAAAAAAACTCACGAATTCCAACGATGACAGAAACTTTTTTTAGAGGATAAATGCCTACAGGAAAACGTTATGGCCTAATCTTTCTATCTGCAAGAGTCAAGACGGGCAGCTTATTGATGATAAGCCAAATATTCTGGACAGATGGCGACAGCACTTCCAGCAGTTGCTTGATTCCCAAGGGAACGAAGGAGAAGCCACTATGAACGAGGATGATGAGGTAAATCCCACGCTCTTCATGAGGAAGAGATCTCCTCGGCTATATAGAAGCTCAAGAACAATGAAGCTCCTGGCTACGACAATCTCTATGCAGAGTTATTCAAACACGGTGGGATAGAGCTGGAGAAGGCGATCCAGGAATTGCTTCTATGCATTTGGCTGGACGAGAGGATCCCTAAAGTCTGGCACCAATCAGTAACAGTTACGATACACAAGAAATGTGCCCTCTAGAATGCAGGAACTATAGAGGAATATCTTTATTACCGGTGGCATATAAGATATTATCTAATGTGCTTTTCCAAGGTCTCCTTCCACATGCAGAGGGAGCCCTACCAGTGTCGCACAGTGTTTCGCTTAGTAGGAGCTAGGTGGACAAAAGTATTTTTCGACATTTTTTTATCTCATTCAACCATTTAAGTAACTGGTTAATTTAAGTTAACTGACGAAAAAATTTGCATATGCGATGGAAAAAGCGAGCAATCCTACGATCATTTAATTTTTAATTGCTCTAAACTGGACAGGTACAGGCACAAACTGGTCTCACCAGTACTATTGAACGGTGACAAATGGCCGCCTTCAAAGAAGGATCTAACAGGGAAATATTTTTCAGACTTTGATGCTATTGTGGTCCGGATAGACTTCTCTGAACCATACACTTGCGCACACGCATTATACTCAAGTTTATTATATGTATGTATGCTTATGTTTATTGTGTGTATGTATGGGTTGTATGTATATACGTATTGTATGTTTAGGTTTATTGCTATGTTTAATGTTTGTATACTTATGTTCACTGTTATGTTCATTGTTTGTATGTTTATGTTTGTTGCTATGTCCATGATATGTTTATGTATATTATTTTATATATATATATATTTATTTTATATATATACGTTATATATTTATTTTATCTTATTTTACGTACTCTATTTATCACATGTACTTCTACATGTATACTTTTGCGTATATATGGGTAGTTTATGGATAGTATGGGTACATACTACTATATGGTAGTACTACTATATGGGTACGTTTTTAAACTTAGGGAACGGGGTAGCCCACTGGTAAGGCAGTGGACTGCTGTGCTTAAGGTCCCGAGTTCGAATCTGACATGGCTTATGTTATCTTTATTATTCGCCACAGTTCGTCTCGTGGGCCGAGAGACCCTCCTGGGGCAAACCCAGCCTCTATAAAGTGGGGTACCCTTAATTGAAAAATTAAGGGGAAAGAACCTGGCGGTTGAGCGTGATCACGGTCAAATCACCTCCTTGCACGACCGCTGACCAAGAAACGGTACTCTTCCTTACATAGTACTGCACCCAAGACCCTTATGGGTTGTAGTGGTACAGGTTTTTTTTTTTTTTTTTTTTTTTTTTTTTTTTTTTTTATGGGTACATAGTTGTATATGGGTTTTTCTATGGATTTTCTAAGTATATTTAGGTATATTATTCAGCTTCATTCATTACTTTCATTAATCAAAATAATCTGGCTATATACTTAAAAGAAATAATTTATTGTTAAAATTACCACACTATCCTGATTGGTAAACCTATTCCTTTTAACCATTACTATGATTATTACATTCTATTATTATTATATTTACTATTCATGCTCTTAATTCTTCTTATTCTTAAATTCAATTTACTTATATTATTAGATACAGTTTTTCATTCTCATATTTGTATATCCATATATGTATGTTAGATCTTATAAATCTATTTCTATACATGAATTTATATGACAAATCATTATGTTAATTGATTATGTATGTATGTTATTAAATACGCGTTGTGTCGTAAGATGGTACGCGTAGAAATAAAGTTACTCGTTACAGGGTTACTGTAATGAGAAAGCAAGAACCATTTAAGTAATTTAATTATAAAATGATTATATTTAATTATAAAATTGAATATATTATATTTAATATTATGTATATTTCATGAATTAAATATACTAATATATATTAAATTATAAAATTGTTTTTTGTTATTTTTTATTTATTGCGACCAATTAAGTAATTTAATTATAAAATAAAACATTTGTATTAATTTAAAATCGAATTTAATACGATTGCCTGGAGATTATGAAGAAAAAATAAAAACAAAAGCCTATCTATACAAAATTCTGTACTCTTTATTTTTTCTAGTCGTCTGTACATGTATCATACTTTATTTTTTTTTTCTATTTTTTACTTTAAATATATATTTGATATTTTCACAGTTGTAGCATGATGGTCAGATTTTTATATGTGCATATCTGTACAGGGATTTAGCCCCAGAATAAAGTTATTTTTTGAGAGCTTACCTGTGCAAAGATAAATTTGATCGGATTTCATAGATTATGACCGAGGATTCCGCCAAATGATAGTGCTAGTACTCCTAAGAAATCCAGTGGGAAAAAAGGAAAAGGCATTTTCTTTAATACCTGTTAGTAAAAGATTTTCTTAGACGGTAATGGCAAGAAGTCATGACCTGCCTACTTAGACCGCATCCTAGTCTGCTTCTACGAATGCGCTGTAGGCTTAGAGTCCATGTAATAAGGCTAATGCTTCATTTCCGCTTAGTTACTTAGCATTCCCCAAAGGAATAAGTGATATCTTACACAATTTTTCCGGGGGTCATAGTGGTTCCTTGAAATGTGGAAGTTGGCGTTGCGCCTAAAATGCTGCTTTGATTTTCCCTCAGCAACCCATTTATGAGAACTTTTGGAGGCATAATTAGGCAACCTCATCATCTGTCATCTGTATGGTTTTTAAAATTATGTTTGGAAGAAAGAAACTTAAGAGAAAAGAGATTTTTCTCCCATAGAGTGGTTCAACGATAATTAAAAAAAATATTCATTATGGAAAGAAAGTACTAAAAAAAAAAGAATGTTGTACTCGAGTGTGCAGGCTATAATACATACGAGTATTATTATTAAATTGAAAGGTGCCCCTATTATATACAGAAAAATCAGCCCGGGTACAAATGGGTACAAGTCATTAACATCATTTGGAAGTTTTAAAACGAAGATAAAATCCTGCAATCATCTCAAAAACATTTTTTTATTGTGGTTTGTTTAACAGATAAATTTACTGAATTAGAGTAAATTAGCACTCACTAGTCCTAGTAATATTAATCCTTAACAATAAATCTATAAAAATTTAGGAACACTGTAATTTTTATTATTGAAGTGATGCCTGGATTTCAACTGATTTATTCAATTACACCACGATTATACACCTTTGGACCCTAACTAACGAGGTGAAGTGTGTGAGACGTTTTGATGTATTGTTTACATTATTATAATACCAATTTTTAGAATTTCAATCATGACTTATGTTCACCTAGCTTATACTAATCGAAACACTGTCGGCATCAAGCACTATCTTCAACAGGAGTGTGCAGCTGTTGGGGTATGCGGACGATTTGGATATTGTCGAAAGGTCCAAAAAAGCAGTTGAGGAAGCCTTTGTACGTCTGGAAGCAGAAGCAAGAAGATTAGGATTTCTGGTCAATGAAGGTAAAGCCAAGTACATGGTTACAGAGTAAACTGCTGTTCCTTGAGAGAGCGTGAAATACGGGGAATATACCTTCGAGAAGGTCAACAATCTCATGGTTCGGTTGTAAATACCAGCAGTGACGTCTCATCCGAGATTAAGAAGAGAATTACAGCTACTAACATATGCTACTTTGGACCAAGGCCCCAGCTCAGAAGCAATCTAATCACAAGGTCAACAAAAAAGCTGATGTATAAGACCCTTATACGCCCAGCATTGTGCTATGAGTCTGAAGCATGGACGATGACAAGGAGCAATATGCAGCGATCCTCATGTTTGAGAGACGTGTCCTCCGGTGTATCTATGGGGTAGTGCAAGGCGGCGGAGTCTGGACACGGAGAACCAACAGAGGAGTGACTCACCTTTACAAGGATGTGGACGCCGTGACCTTTATTAGGCTGGGTAGGCTCCGCTGGCCGGTCATGTTATAAGAATAGAGGACTCTGCCATCATCAAGAAGGTCCTAGGAGAGGTACTGCATTGGAAGAGGCGGCGCGGAAGATCGAAGCTGAGGTGGTTGAACGGAGTGTCACACGGCGTCAAAGAGCTCCTTGGATCTCAAAACTGGAGCGCGGCCGCACTTGGCCGGAAGAACTGGCGGAAACTGATAGAAGACGCCTCAACTCGCTGGCGGGTTGTTGAGCAGAAGAAGAATCCGTATAATCCAATTGACGGTTGCTGTGTCGTTTTCCAATGATCCGTCCGGCGTTTCGTTGTAGAGTTTTTTTTGTTTTTTTGTTTTTTTTTTTATATGTAATTATTTAGGGGGAGAAGGAAATCGGCCTAATATCCGCGAGTCAGGTGGGGAGGGGCCTCCTCCTCAGAGTGGGGGGCGGACAAATGGGGCAAAGGGAGGCTGAGGGGTTAGACGAGTGTGGGAGTCTTCCTAAACTCATGAGGGAACACTAAACCACAGTACCCCACTCACAGTTTGGTGTTCTCCGCTTACCCGACCCCATCAACGCCTACTGTCACCTACGCCTGGTGGTGTTCCCTGAGGAGTTGTTGCAACTCGCGAACGACAGAGGCGCTGGCACGGGTCCAGTCCTCTCCAGATCATGGTGGTAAATTCCCGCCATCATGCTCTGAGTAGGAAAAGCCGTATCTCGGTCCGCTACCTCTTCGGGCATGAGGTGTATACCAAATGGCACTACGGGGATGGCGCTACCCCGGGTGTCATCATTGGGTGGTGCTCGGATCCCTAGGGATGCATGGTATCGACGTAGGGGTCTTAGTTACTGAGACCACCAGGTGCCGACCAGATCAGGTCCTGAGCGCCAGTTGGGATCAGGCTGGTAGTAGGTTAGTCCCTTTCATCCCGAATAAGGAGTGCCGGAACCAGCGGAATGGCGAAAGCTAGGTACGGCCGGGATACCTGGTTGCTCACCAGGGATCACGGTGGATTCTCTTCGCCGTGGGTAGGAACTTAGGAGCCCGGTTACTCACCGGGAGGTACTAGGTCACAATAGAAAAGTATGAAGTTGGGCTAAAGTAAGTATAATGACGAAAGGTACAAGTTTAGTAAGGGGAGAGAGCGAGGAAGGGTGGGGATGCGCCTGACTGGAGAGGCCGGTCCCCCCGCCTCCGCTTATCGCTCGCTCTCCGCCACATGAGTTCCCTCCTCAATGACGGAGTCGGGCTCATGTTCCAAAAAAAAAAAATACATAATTTTAATACAAAATACAGAAAAATAATGAAAATATTTCTCAGTTGCTTCTCCGTCAGCTTTGTCTTCTCCCTTGCTGTTTGGTTTGTCTCCTCCGTGGGCTGGATCTTGGTTGATGGCGTATAGCTCGGTCCTGTAAGTGCAGTAATGCCCAGTTCCGCCGTAGTTGGTCTATGACCTGTATGTTCATATAGCTCAGGTCTTGATGGGCTGTATGGTTCCGGCTCGATGGATGTGGCTAAGAAAAGTATGAAGTTGGGTTTAAGTAAGTATAATGACGAAAGGTATAAGTGTAGTATGGGGAGAGAGCGAGAGGTAGTGTCAAGTAAGAGATGTCCGTACCGGCTGAGTGCTAGGTCTGCTCTGCTACTGCTTTTTTTTTTTTTTCCTCCAAACCTCTAATTAATTATTTCGGTGAGAGAAAATTTTTTATCTAATAAAAGTCAGATTTTAGTGAATAAAAGTCAGGTTTATCGAGAAAAAAATCTGTTATGAAATCAGAATTTAAAATAACGGAAAATATTAATCTTTGTAACTTTAAGGTCAAAAGAAAATCCTCAGTTGCCCGATTAAAAAAAAAAAAAAAAAAAAAAAAAAAAAAAAAAAAAAAAAAAAAAAAAAAAAAAAAAAAAAAAAGATCTGAGCATGAACACTGGAGTCAAGCCTACCTACTGGCTGTCATTTCACAGATGCTTCCCAATACGTCATAGGTCGGGCAGCCCTTAAAAACTGAACCCGCCTTCTCTCTACTCACCTTACTCGTCTCTCATCCTTTTAATCCTGATCACAATAATTTCAGATTCTGGGCTTCGCTTTGGGAAGACCATGGTTAGGGCTATGATTTTCTTCAACCCAAGAACTATGTAAGTCCCTGTAACACCAGTTCTCCTTGGTCGCCAGCTGAGGAAACTCACTCCTTGACAATTTTATATTGAAAACTGTGAATTTTTAACGAGTTTCGCGTGAAAAGCTCTCCATCACCAATTTCAACACCACCTATTTAGTGTGCTGTTATATAACCTGCCTCTTGTCAGAACATCCAGAACTCCGTAACCTGCCAAAACCAGAAGATGGTTTAAGATCTAACGATCGTTAATGATTGCTTCCTTGTTTGTGATTACTCTTTGTCAAAATTCGTTGAACTGTCAGGTTAATGAAGTGAGGTTTCGGTTTTTGTTTTCTGTGTGGTAGTGCTAACTTTTGAATTCGTTATCGTAGAAACGATAAAAAATGCAATACGAACTGATATTCTATCACAAAGCAGTAATAAAATTGAATTATAAATATAGAATATTTTAAGGTAATTTTTTTTTTTTTTTTTTTTTTTTTTGTAAAAAAGACCAGTTCTTGACACATTATGTATTCTCTCGTGCCACATTGATAAATATTATTATTTTCGCTACTTTAAGGAACAGTTAGTAATATTTAAAGTTATTAATGGGGAGTGAAAATTTCTGCATGTATTCTAAAAAAATGTAGATTTTGTGAATTGTTCATTATTTTGGTACCTTTATGATATAGGATTGCATTTATTAAGTCATTTCTTACTTTTATGAACAATTTGCATGTTGTCGCTTTGAATTTGTTTCAAATAAATTCCTCTTAGCCGATTTGATTTAGTTTTAATAGTTTAGTAACATATGTTGTTCATGTGGAAATGTTAGTTCACTATTTTCATTATTTTTAGGTTGTTCAATTGGTTTTTATTTATTTTCTTAGGTTGTGATTTGTTGAAATATGTTAGCATTGATATGGTTTTTGTGACTTTGACAGTTCATGTAATTTAAAATGTTTTTATGTAGTTATTTTTGTTTTTCATTTAGGAAATTGTTAATTAACATTATTGACCACATGAAGTAATATTGTTATCCACATAAATGAAAAAATAATTATAGACTTTCTTGATTCAAATTTGGAAATTTGTGTGACATTTCTTACTTAATAATGTTATGAGCCCTATATTTATGATTTGTTATGATTGCATTTGTGTTCATTGCCCTGGTCAGTGAATGTTAGGTTAGATAAAAAAGTGGAACTATTGTTTTACTTTAATTTTTTAGAGATTATTGTAAATATCATTCTTAAAATCTTAAAATGCCATAATTCATTAATTAATATCTACTGTTAATATAACTCCTACAATAATGATGACACTGTACAGTTCCTTCTGGATACCACTAGAGCCAAAAAAGTATTAGTTTTACCCTGAATTGCCAATTAAACACCTTCAAAGCATAAAAACTTCATAAATGCTTTATTTCTCTAGGGGATCTAGCTATTAAACCTCCTAGATGTGCTATCTCTTCCTAGTCGCCCGGCAGCTGGCTAATATAAAAGAGTTTGTCTCTTTTTCCCACTTGAGTACCAGATTAAAGGTCTTCTCTAGAACATGGTCTCCATTTTATATTAAAATAATTTATAGTGATTAATAGTAACTGTTACTAAGTAATCATCATGTGTTTTCAATTAATGTAGCTTTCTATTATAAAAATGATTTTGTTCGGGGTATATAACAGTTTTAAAAATACAAAAAGTGCGCGTATTTTTCTCGCCAAAAAGGATACTGCATAAGAAGAGAAGGCAAACAAGGCCATGACATGCCATTCAATGAAAATGTAGGTAAATGAAGTTGTCATAAAAGAAAATGCAGAGCAAATATATCTCTTTACTCAGGTACTTAGTTTACCCAAACAAAATTAAAATTAAATACTATTTTGCTCTTCATATACTCATGGGAGAATGAATATAAATCGACTAAATTTTGTTTTATGGAACTTGAAATGAGCAGGGATACTATAACTGACTGGAAAAATTTGCTTAGGGAAGTTTGTGCAGCTAATTTATTGCGTAATCCACTTTTAGTCGGTGGACCCACTGTTGAAATAGATAAGTCTTGTTTTTCACGTCGAACATACATCATAGGACGCTCTTATCCTCAACAATGGGTTTTTGGAGGAATTTGTAGAGAAACAAAGTAGGGTTTTCTCTATACATTACCAGATCGAACATCTGAAACGCTATTAGAGTGCATTAAATCATCAATTAAGCTGGGTTTAATTATAATTTCTGACATGTGGAAGTCTTATAAAGGAATTAAGTATATAATTTTTAATTTCATACTTAAAAATTATATACTTAATTAGATATAAAACATAAAATATTTTACAGATAAAATTTCACACATTATACATACATTTCACTGTTAACCATTCAAAATATTTTGTTAATTGAGAGACTGGAGCAAACACACAGGTGGAATCAATGTGGGCAAAAGCAGAATGGCGTAATAAGGAAGAGTGTGGAAGTCACCGAGCAATGTTAGACTCATATTTATGTGAGTTCATCTGGAGGCAAAAATACAGTGACGCTGATCTTTTTGAAAGAATTTTAATTGATATTTTGGATTATTGGCCTCCAGAGGATTGATATTAATCGTTAATAATTTGTAATTATTTACTTTTTTTGTGTTTGGTTAAATAAAAAATATAACTTATTGGTATCATGTGTTTATATTTTCAAATAACAGTGATTACTTTAGGTTAGCGACCATATTCTAGAAAATACCCCAGATTTTTTTCCCAAATGTCACTTTGTCAGAGAGTAGTAATAGTAATACATTATTATTATCCTAGACAGGTGTTTTAATTTAAATCAAAAATTAGTTTATATCTGTAATCATCTAGTTTAAAATAAGATTGTTGGGATTTTGGTGAAGGGTGGGGGATTAATGCCGTGTATTATTAAATGTCCCCTGGCTTCCGGGTTTTGCTATCTTCGGGTTTCCAATCATACGTTGTCAGGGTCAACACATGTTTCCTAACGCGTTTGACCACTCAGCCATCCCTATTGTCTACTCCTTGCATTTCCGACAATTTTTCCTGATTCAAACAAAAACTGTGTGCAGTGGGATCATCCTGTTGCAAAATGGATTGCTTCATGTTGACCAAAGTGGGTATTGGGTATTTGGTCTCAAAACTGCCTAAAGTCTGTCTAGCTGTTCACAGTAAAAAAGGTTTGAGTTCAATGCCCTACCGTCAAGAACAAGTTCAAAATGTAAAACAATGCAGCTTCACTTTGCCATACTCACTGCTTATGTTTGCTGTCAAAGCTAACAGTGGTTAAGTAATAAGAACAAAAACATTGTTGTAGGATAATTTATAAGAGTTGGATTAAATGTACTTCATGCACAAGGACTTTTTTTTTATATATATGCACAAGACTTCTGTAATAACCTAGTAAATTACTAAGACATAGTTCTGGACCTGGTAGACAATTTTAAAAAGCTTGTTTTTGAATGGGTGTAAGTCCCCTACCACCTTACATTGTATTTTATAGCGAAGAATAAGGAAATCAGTTCCATTAAGTCATAAAAGGCGGGCATTAATGTCTGAACATGCTATTGCTGAAGCATCTCAAAAGAGTGCCATATGGACATCAATATTAGAAATTTTAAAAAATAAGCTTGTTTTATATTTATGATAATATAGGCACAGTTGAAAAATAATAAAATTTGCATTATTGAGATATGTGCTATACCATAAGCTACACATTGTGTGGAAAAAATATGTACCCAGTTAGGATCTAGATGATTATTAGATGTACAAATAAGTTTCCTCTGTTGTTGAGAGACGGTGCCACTGCCTAGATTATGCTGAAATTGTCAGATGTACAATGGGATATGGAAAGTTTGTATATCTGGCAACAAAATGAACTTGAAATACTTTGTTATGAAATATCTGACTTTGTGTTAGTAGCGCATTATTTTTCATCTGAAAATATCAAGTTTTGTGCCAAACAAGTGTCATTTGCTGGAAGTGTTGATTTATTTATTTAATTTTAAGAAAACTGCAGCCCAGGCCCATTGTCTCTTTGTAGAAGCAAACGATGAATCTGCTTTAAGTGAGAGATGTTTCTTGAGTGGTTACAAATGTTTAAAGATGACGAGTTAGATGTCGAGGACAAGGAACATAGTTTTGCAGATTTGGAAGCATTTGTCTCTCTGTCTCTCCGTCTCTCCGTCTCTCTGTCTCTTTTTCTGTCTCTCTGTCTCTGTCGCTATATAGTTTGAGTATATTTATATATTTATGTATAGATATATATATATTTTTTTTAGAGTGAGTACTGGTGCAGCGGGGGAAGATGGACTGACTAAGACGATGATTGAGAGGTTGGGAGCCACCCATGTCCTGGTAGATATCCTAAATGCGTCTCTGCGACAATGTAGTTTCCCTGAAGCGTGGAAGTGCACCATCATCAGGCCCATTCCTAAGAAACCAAAGCCCAAGACTCTTTCTGAATACCGGCCTATTGCTCTCCTACCCGTGTTGTCGAAGATTCTAGAGAGGATAGTAGAGAGGGATTTGAGAGGATTCTTTGAAAGCAATGGCCTTCTGTCTCCGCACCAATCCGGCTTTAGACAAGGGCGAAGCACGTGCACAGCGTTACATACTGTTTTGACCGATATACGAGTAGCCATGGATAAACGTATGGTAACAATATTCGTCTCTCTTGATTTCGAAAGGGCTTTCGACTCTGTGGATCATGAACTATTACTAGGTAAACTCGGAAGCTTTGGTGTAGGGGAGCAGGTGCTCCCAGTAGCTTAGTTCATATCTCAAGGGACGAAAGCAGCAGATAAGAATTCCTAACAGCCATTCTGAATGGCTGGAGAGCAGTGCAGGCGTTCCGCAGGGATCTGTTCTTGGGCCCCTGCTTTTCCTAAGTTATATCAATGATATAGTTGAGGGCTATCAAGTACTCCAAGATCCACATGTTTGCAGACGATGTGGTGATTTGGGCATCTAGTCTACCGGAGGATGTAAATGCAACCATGGAACGAATCAATGAAGATATCAGGGATCTTCACCGGTGGGCCTCAACTAACAGACTGCGCCTCAATTGTGGAAAATCTAACTGGATGCTGGTAGGTAGCCCTAAGCTTATTGTGAAGGCCGAAAAGAATGCTTCGCTGCCTCAGCTGATGATTGTTGACCAGATCATACCCAGATCTGAAAAGATAAAATATCTTGGTATGGTGGTGAACTGCTCCTTGACATGGAGAGACCAGGCTAGCCTCGTTGTGGGTCGTGTTCACGGAGTCCTGCACTCTCTCACAAGATGGAAACGATTCTTATCAGCTGAAGCGAAAAAGAAGATAGTCTCAGCTCTGATACTCCCCATTGCCTGGTACTGTGACTCAATCTACATAGATATTCCCAACTCGGAAGATGCCAGAATACAGAGAGCGCTCAACGCGGCTATACAGTTTATCTTCTGTATTAAAAGAGATGAACACATTAGTCCTTACCTAAAAGAGTTATTCTGGTTGCGAGCTAAGGAATATAGGAGGCTCAACCTGATGTCCGTAGCAAGAAGAATCCTTGATTCTGGAACTATAACCCAAAGACCTGCACAATCGTTTCGAAACAGTAAGTAGCGAGAGGCTTCAGGGCAGATTCAGGATACCGGCATGCAGGACGGAGATCATGAGGAATGCATTCCACGCTGCGGCAGCGAGAGAGCTCAAAAGCTTCCAATAGAGGTGAGATCGGCGTCTTTCTTCCGCAAGGCTTGTCTCCGACGATTCTTGGATGCGGGCCAGTCGAGTGCACCTTAACATCTCCCATCCATTTCCAATTACCCAATCCCCTTCCTTCAACCCCTTTTCCATTTGCATTCATCCTACATTGACAATTATTTTTTTTTTTTATTATTGTTTTTTTTTTATTTATTTATTTTTTTTTTTAATTTCTTATATATTAATTTTTCCTTAGAGGTGTGTTTTTACTTTACCCCCATAAATATAAAGCAAAATAAAAAAATAAACGAAGAAAGGCAGTGAAAATGATATTTGTCTTTATTTTTATGTTTATTATCTATCTATAAGCTCTCATCTTGATGTTACACTTTAATTTATGTTATAAAATGTATTATATTTTATTTGCTGTAACCATATGCATATATTTGTCTGTAAGAAAGGGCCAAAGGCCCTAAGACAATACAGAATCAATCAATCAATCTCTCTCTCTCTATCTCTCTCTCTCTCTCTCTCTCTCTATATATATATATATATATATATATATATATATATATAGAGAGAGAGAGAGAGAGAGATAAACATATATATATATATATATATATATATATATTTTTTTTTTTTTTTCAGGCCAACAAAATGCAAAGAGGTGGATCACAGTATTTTCCAGGGGTGGATAACCCAAATAATCAAGCTCGTAATAATGGAATCCCCAACCCCCTCATCAATGTACGAGATAGACTCTTCCATGCTCTGTTTATCAAAGGTGCTTTATCATATGCTAGAACATTTCCAAAATCTGTGAGAAGATGTATCGAATTCACTATTTTATTAAAGGTTAGTATGTATCCTGTACCAATATGTGATGTTATTTTAACTTTTATTGGGTACAGTGTCAATAATATTCAGAATATCATCTCACATTAATAAATTATGAGTACTGAATATGCTATGCTTTTGTGATTTTTCACCTTACTTATCACACTAGGAAATTTTTGTATTTCTTTTTGAACTGCTTGGAAACAGTCAGGCATGGAAAACTTTCCATTTTTTTTTTTTTTTTTTTTTTATTCTGTATAATGAAATAAATGGCTCTTCTAATTTATCATAATAGCTTGTTTCATTTTTTTTCTTTTTCTGTGTGATGTTTCGTTACTGGATCCTCCTTATGAGTTTTTATCGTTCCACCATTAGTTTTTTTCTCAACTCCTTTCTAAATTGTTTCATAATTTCATTTTGATTCATATCAAATTGTAATTGGTATTGAATTCTTATTGAGTTTTGTTAGTGTACCTGAGTTATGGACGGGCGAAGAGATGGGTTTGGTTTATCATTTTGACTATATTTACTATTATCATTCCATCAAGTTTGTAAATCGACAATAAGATTCTTTTTAACTATTCTTTTATTAACTTCTATAATCTATTTAAAAGAAGTATCAATGTCATAAAAGCCAGAGATGGAAGGGTGTTTTGCACCAAATGATCCTGACTCAAACCACTAGCTAACTTTTGTTTCACTCTTTTTTTTTTTTTTTTACTTTAATGGGTGTAAAAGGGGGGAAACTAAAAAGAAGCTGGGGTCACCCCTATCATGTTTCATTTATACTAATAAGATTAAATTCTAAGGTATCAAATTATTTATTGTGCCTTGCAGAAGGTTAATTGACAAGTGAATATTAAAATAAAAATGGATCTAAACCTCCTATTAAATTAAAAATCATTAAAGTATTATTATTAATAATGTGGTAGATCTTGCAAAAAGATAAATGCGAATAAATCCAAATAATTGAATAATATGAACTTTTCAGATAGTTGTCAGTTACAGGCATTTATGGAAGAATCAAGACTTTCTTTCTGACTGTCATCTCACATATGTCGTAGTGAAAACATGCTATTTTCTTTTGAGTTTCTTGCCCATGAGTTTCTTAAGATATTTCTCGGGGCCTAAGATATTTGCCTAGATTGAATTTGCGAACATATCAAACCATAATTAGCCACAATAGAAAGAGCCAGGTTTCCTCTCTCTGCCTATTGTATTTTCATTATTAAAAATCAATAATGCTCATAAATATTATGAATTTTAATTTTTAAATGTTTTTTTTTCTTTGTTTAAAAAAAATTCATTGTTCACGAGAAAAAAATAAATGATACTTAGATTTGTATGGTATTGACTGTATAATGTCCTACTCTGCAAATATTTTTATATTATTTAATTTTCTTTCTATTATGAACTATTTTAATAATAAGTACTACTTTAATAATTACTTGATTGAATTAATACCGTGACTGCCCTTATTTAGGGATTCTTTTCTGAAAACTCGATCTAATTTAATGATACAGAGAGAAAAGAAGAAATTATTTATTTACAATATTTATAATACAAATTATTTACATGATTCAGGTTTCTCCTTTATCATGAAAAATAGTTTTGTCTTTTATAAAGTAATTTTGGTACTACTTCCCCTATTCCCCTGCTGGCTTTGACAGCTGATAAGCACGCTGCTATCTGTTGGTCACCATGCGAACTACCATCCCCACCACCTCTCTTCTTAGCCGTTGAAGGCCGATTTTATGGCTAGGTTAGAATTATATTACGCGCCTTTTTTTGCGAGTATGAGACCGTGACGTCATCTCAACTCTAAACAACTTCACCTATTCCTGGCAAATAAACATCGATTAATCGTACTTTCTGTACATATGATTAATTTTGAAAATACCGCATCTCCCCACCCTTACATCTATAGAACATTACTCTTCATCGAAATGTTATCATTTTTCGAAGTATTAGTATTTTAGAGTCCCTAAAAAATATTAATATTGAACCTATATCGTTCCGAATACAAGTAATTACGTAACTATTCGTTATGCGTATAAGTTCCTTACCAATCCACTTTTTTATTAACAATTTATCCACTTCTTTGTTTTTCTATAATCTATTACCTTTTCATTATGCCTATACTTTTGTGAGGACTGACATTTACATACTTTAGAAAAAGTTAAAGTGAAAAAAAAAATTAAGAGATAGGATTATGATTAATTTTGATTAATATATATAATGATTGATTTCGATTAATTATGGTAGTTGATCGTTGAATTACAAGCAGAGAAAAAAAGAAAACACAGTTTAAGCAGAGGATGGTCCAGGTTGCTGTAAAATTAGCTAAATTAAATAATAATTTATTTGACAGCAACCATTTCCATCTGTAGCCCACTAATTAACTAGCAATTGCATAAATAAGAGTTAAATATCATAGCATAGTAGTTAACTCTTAATTAACTTTTAAATGTGCTGCATATAAACCCCGAAAATATACTAAGTCTCCTTTGTGAGAAATAAAAATGGTATTACGTTGTCAAATAAATGTATTAGGTTTTTCAGGGTGAAATATAACTCAGTCGATTATTCGTATTAGGTTTTCAGGGTTATTTGTATTAGGTTTTTCTGGGTAAAATAAAACTCAGTCGATTATTTTCATTAATAAAGTACAATACATTGACCATTACTTAATATGAATTTTTCCCATCTTTCATTTTCATAGAATATCTAGGGTTTATTATTAAAAAACTGATCGAAGTGGTTTTAAAAATGAAAGTTTAATGAAAAAGTAGGTTATGGTATAGGTTTGAAATATTCAGCGACTCCGAATATAGTTCGAAATACTGATTCTTCGAAATATTCGGAGAAATAGATAGAAAGTAAAGTATGATGGAGCAAATGGCTGGGAGACGCGGGTTTTTTAAAAGTTAGATAATTATATCGACTGGCACAAAATCGATGTGTTCCTTTAAGATGGAGTGAGATAGTGTGTGACGTAAAAATGACGTAATACTGAGGCAAGGCGGTTATTTTTCAAACAGGAGGGGCAATAGGGGAAAGATGGCGGTGCTAGTAGTTTGCATGGTGACCAACAGATGGCAGCGTGCTTATCAGCTGTCAAAGTCAGCAGGGGAATAGGGGAAGTAGTACCGTAATTTTCAGTACAATAATATTTGTTTTTATATTAGTAAGAAAAATGATATTGTGTCACGGCAAGAAAACCAATTATGTGATAATATAGTTTCCTTCCTTAATGAAAATACTAGTTACCTTTTAGTAGTCATTGAACTTGTTGATTATTTCATTATATTTATTTTTCAGGCGATATGTGCTTTTTTTGTCCTTGCGTACACTCATATCATCTTCTCAAGGACACCATCTATTTGTTTGGAACACGTAAGAAACACATGGCCTCGAGATGGAATTCTACGTGTTGAGATTGTCAAAGGAAGTGGGGGTAATGTTAATTTTTATAGCAGCTTCTCAGAAGAAGAGGAACATGTTATTGTGATCAATAAGGCTGAATCCGCTATAAATAATTTTCCCAATAGGTTAGTGTTTTCTCATTAACCCTCCTTAAAAACTGTTTGTGTGGCTGTTAGTTACAATACACCATTCTCAATAAATTAATATTCTAGCTATAACTGTTTGTTTTTTTGGTTTTTTTTTTTTTTTCCATTACACCAGATTCATTATTTTTCATAATAATTTTGATTTTTCATTCATGTTTTATTTAATCCAAAAATTTATGATACACATTAAAAAAAGTTATTCATGAAATGCTCTATTATAACTATAACTCAATTTGTCAAAGCAAAAGGTTAAATTTTCCCTGAACTTGAAAAAGAATAAGTTGAAAACAATGGCGGCTGTCTTAACGGGTCACTATTGGCTAAAATATCATCTCTAAATGCTAAAATTAGTAGAAGATTTACAGTTGCTGTTTATGTCTGTCTATAGAATGAATAAGGCCCTTCATTATTTAAAAGGATTAGTATTGACTGCAATAACCATTTCTTTGAATAGTCAGATATTGAAGAGTACAAGAGAGGGTACCCAGAAGGTTGTCATTTACCTAAAAAACTTAATAATATCAGCCTGAAAAGCAATCTTATTTATTCATGAAGAAATTGTATGACAATTTTTAAATTATTGAAATTGCCCATTTTTCCTTGAATTTGAATCAAACCTTGTTTCCCTATTATTTCCATACTGGTCTAATTCTCATTAGTTTTTGGATTTTAATTCCTTTATTGATAAGTTTTAATAACTTAGTCCTGTAAGTCTTGCTGCGATAGTAAAGGCATTTAGTCATTATATTCATATTTAAAATGATGTCCACGTGTTTTTCTGATTTCTTCTCCTATAGAATATTAGGCCCAAATGATTCATATTCTTAGTCATTTTTTTTAGGGTATAGCCTAATCTCTTTAGATTCATAAGTTTCTGTTAATATTATTCTATTTAATTATATTCATAATAAATTCCTAGTTTTTTTAGCTGTTCACCATTTTTCCATTATGTTAGTTATTTTAATTTTTTGAATAGTTCATTAGTTGCTAGATGAGGAATATTCTAGAGATAGGGCAAAGTAATTTCAAATATCATGTTGAGGACAGTATGTTGGAGAAATACATAAGCCTCGTTTGTTCTACTCTTATTAGTTCTTTCTTAAGTTACTGCTCACTAGATTAGTTAAAAATTCCCTTATTAGGATTCATTTCAAGATTCGGCAGATATTTATTTCTCCTTTTATATCGATTCACGTTTTTGGGTTTGGTAAACCCCCTTGGGACTTGTCAAAATTCTATGCGTTAGGTATCATGTTATGGAGACAAATTTTTGTTTTTGAGCATGATTCTGGCCAGCTCAATTAATCTTGGAGGGGTGCAGAGGTTGGTCAAGAAACAGTAAGTTTTACTAAGTACTGAACCTATGACAGGATTGGTTGTTTAAAGTACTTATTGCTTTTTAGTGCAAATGGAAGAAAGTGAATTTGAAATAATTGATAATTTTTTATCTACTCCCCCCCCCTCTCTCTCTCTCTCTCTCTCTCTCTCTCTCTCTCTCTCTCTCTCTCTCTCTCTCTCTCTCTCTCTGTCTCTCTCTCTATCTATCTATCTATCTATCTATCTCTCTATCTCTCTCTCCCCCTCTTTCTATAGAATTTTTTTAAAACTTTCTATTAAAAAAAATTAAATTTTTTTAATTTAACTGAGATATTATATTTTGTTGAACTTTATTTTAGTGTAATTAATGTTGAATCTTCTACTGGTGATCCTATTCAAAGGGTAAAATTAAATGGACTTTTTCAAAATAATACTCATTTTGAACCAAATGAGGATAATGATGTAAGCAACAGTACTAATTATTTTCAAAGTAAGTATGAATTTTTTAATATTTAATGTAGGAAACAGAAATTAATAACTATTTTGAATTAAAGTGTTAAATGTAAAAATTAATGTTTTAGACAAAAATTTCGATACCATGGATGATAATTATACAACGACAAAGATGACATCATCTGAGGTAAGTTTATTTAAAATACATATAATTTTTATTCAATATTTAATTAAAGGTGGTCATCAACCAGTGCTGATAACACAATTTGTTAACTTGCTAATGACAACTTTCAAAGATTAGCTTTGAAAAATTTGATTAACATTTGCTATTAAGGTTTGATTATATTTAAAATAATTAATTAAGTTAAATCTAGGGAGCAGAGTTGCTCACTGAGTTCAGCATGTGTTTCTCTCTCCAGGGTTAGGGTTTGAGTCCGGTTGTAGTAGATTTGGAGTTCGAGTCTGGTTGTAGTAGATAATTATTGGTTCTGTAGCATCTGTGAATCAACTCTAATTAGAAAACCCTCATGGGACAACATCAGCTGTTCCAAAAAGTTGTTAATTTTAATAGGAGATAAACTTACCAATTTTTTTTTATTTCTTTGTTTCAGCCATAGACCACAACCATTAGCTTAGAAGCAGTAATTATATGTGATTATAGTAGTACGATGCTTGTTTATCAACATTTTGCTTATAACATTGAAAGATTTCTGTGTAATCCCTTCTTAAAATTTTCTTGCTTAGATTGATTTAGCAAGAAACATCATGTTTGTTAGTTAAATAATTTTCAGCTGTGATTTATTTTCTTACCTAATTTTCAAAGCCAGATCACATGATTTTATTTAACTTTCGGGAGCATGCGATAGTAAGGGAATGTGGGAACGCCGATCTTCATTTGATTTCACCCTTCGAAAAATGCAAGTTTGGGTTTTAAATAGAATGAATGCATAGAAAGATAATTTTTATTTACAGAAAAAACTGGAAATATATAAAAATACAATAGAAAATATAATTTTGATTTTTAGTACATAAAATATCAGCTTCAATATCTACTTTTTATACAATATTTTTTGAGGAATCTATCTCTTAATAACATCCAATGGTTTATTGCTAATAGCTAAGGGTGAATTTTCTGACTGGGCTCCAGCATTTATTTATAATTTTTAAATGTAAAAAACTTTGCTTTCAACTATGGTGTAAGCTTTGATACCATGCTTTTGAGGCTTTGAGGGGATGTACTGAATGAAGTCTCATCTCCCTATGAAACCTTTTTTTAATCAGCTATCACTCCTACACCGGGGAATAGTTATTTTTACATTTGGTAATGAAAGATATAATGTATTTAATCAAGGACTTGATACTTTTAACAAAAACTCCCTTAATTGCATCATTACATTACATTAAAACTGACTCATAACTTCATTATATCTCGTTAACATATATCACCAAAACAGGTGATAAAATTAAATCATTAAAAATATACAAAAAATATTATAATTTTCCCCCTCAAAAAATTAAAAAGATATAAAAGAAAATATTGATTCAAATTTCTTCAATTAAACGTCTAGGTGGACGATGGTTTCTATCAGGCCGAGGCGACCTTAGAGGCTCTGGATCAGCTCTAACATTTTCACTCGCCTGTCCCATGTCCCTTGGGGTTGGTAGTCTTCTCGAGTTGATCCTGTATTCTATAACGTCTGTATTCTCTTCCTCTTCCTTCCTCTCGTGTAGTTGATCTGTGTGCCTAATCCAACATCCGTCCAATTCTGGCACATACACACGAAATCGTCTCTGTCCGAGCACTTCTTGAATTATCGCCTTCTTCCAAGTTCTTCTAGGACACCTAAAGTCCATTACCCACACCTTATCCTTCATTCTAAAATTAACCTTTCTTGTTCCTCGGGCATACTCAACCTGTTTGCCTTGGTTTTTGTGAACAGTGTTACTTACCGGATCGGAGCGAAGCAAATCCAATTGAGCCCTCAATAGTTTTCCGAGAAAGAGCTCATCTGGTGCTTCATTGATAAATCTTTTTCTTTTGACGATGACGATAATATTAAACTACGGATTGCACGCTTTACTGTTTTGAAAGCGTTCTCTGCTGCTCCATTGGTTTCCGGATGATACGGGGCGCCTGATTTTTGCTCAATGCCATTCCCCTGAAGAAATAAAACAAATTCTTCGGAGTAGAAAGATGAATAATTATCACAAACAAGCTGTCTAGGTACACCGAATCGTGCGAATAAATCTCTTAAAATCTTCATCATAGCAACTGCTGTCATACTGCTGGAAGGAATGGCCTCAACCCATTTAGAATAAGCGTCCAAAACAATCAGGTAATATTTACCTCTAATTGGTCCCGCATAATCGATATGTAATCTCTCTCAGGGGCCTCCAGGCCATGCCCATGGGATCATTGAAGCCTTTGGTGGATCGCCTTTGCTATCTAAACATACTTGGCAATTCCGTTTATAATCTTCAATATCCTTATCCAATTTAGGCCACTACACATAAGATCTCGCCAAAGACTTAACCTTTACTATACCTAGATGGGATCGATGGAGCTCTTCTAGAACTCTCTGTCTCAGCTGTTTGAGTACGACCACCCTATATCCCCACATCAATAAGCCTCCTTCCAGATGCAATTGGTGGCGTTTCTTGAAATAAGCACTTAAGGTCTCATCAATGTTCTGCGGCCAGGAGTTCTTAAAAATATCACTTTAACCAACTCTTTATCTTTATTGGTGGCATTTAAAACATCATGATGAAGAATTGGCAAATCTTCATTGTTGCCTGCATAATTTAAAAATACTTCATCATTTCCCTCCTCGAGGGTATTCTCTCCTTCAGCAGCAGGTAGAGGTGCCCTTGATAACCAATCAGCAAAGTTTTTTTTTGAACTTATGTGACAAATTTCATAATCATACCCAGCCAAGAACAGAGCCCACCTCTGCAATCGACTGGCGGCCATTGTGGGAATCGGTTTCTTCCTGCTCAAGATGTGAACTAAGGGTTGATTGTCACAAATCAAAGAAAAATGTCTTCCAAATAGATAAACGTGGTCTTTTTTCAAACCGAATATGATTGAAAGTGCCTCTTTATCCAATTGTGAATAATTTCTCTCATACGCAATCAGAAGCGTCCACCGTAAGTCTGAGGGGCAAGTCAGGGTTATAATGAGCTAGAACTATAGGAGACATTACAATCTGCTTCAACCACTTAAAGGATTCCTCACAGTCATTGTTTCAACTCCAAAAACAATTTTTATGCAGCTGCTGATACAATGGATGTAATAAATCAGTTGCATGGGGGATAAACCGAATAACAGTTGATCAACCCCAAAAGCGATTGTTGTTCACTGACCGAAGTGGGGCGTGGAGCATCGACAATTGCCTTTATTTTATCTTCAGCTAAATGTAGCCCTTGTTTGTCGATTCCCATAATATATTACCGATGACTTGAAAAATTCACATTTTTCTTCTGCTAAAGTTAGCCCTACATCTCGTAATCTTTTAAGGACTTCTCCTAGCCGTATAAGCAGCATCTAATTGTCAGCCGCACCTACCAATATATCATCTAAAAAACCAGCCTGTTCACGCTAGCCCCTGCAAAGTACTATCCATGCATTTCTGAAATTTTGCAGGTGCACTGGCTACTCCAAACCGCAACCTTTTGCAACGGAACAAACCTTTGTGAGTGGTGATAGTAAGCAGTTCCTGACTTTTTTTATCCAACGCAAACTGTTGATATGCACTTCGTAAATCTAATTTACAAAAAACGACACATCTCTGAAAATTTTCGAATAAGGAATCAATGCGGGGTAATGGATGTTGATCTATTTCAATACGTGGGTTTATAGTTGTTTTATAATCCCCACAAATCCGGACTGCTTTTTTTCCCCCCTTTTTTTAATATTGGGACTATAGGTGACCCCCATGGGCTATAGTCTACAGGTTCAATAAGATCTTGTTTCATTAATCGGTCGAACTCCGCTTCTACCAATTGTTTCATTGCATGAGGTAATGGCCTCGCTCTAACAAATTTCGGTTTTACATCTGGCTTCAAATTAATACTGATTTGACCCCTATTAAACATGCCTATTTCCTCAGTAAAAACTGTGGGGTACTTAGATTTTAATTCATCTATGCATTTCATCCTCGTTGCCAAATATAATGTATTTAATCAAGGACTTGATACTTTTAACCAAAAATTCCTTTAATTGCATCATTACATTACATTAAAACTGACTCACAACTTCATTATATCTCGTTAACATATATCACCAAAACAGGTGATAAAATTAAATCATTAAAAAAATACAAAAAATATTACAAAAGATTCAAATAAATCCCTTATGAATGTAAGACAATGGACTGTTAATTTTTCATCCCTTGTGATTCAAACTGTATGCATTTTAGTAAAAAAAAAAAATCTTTTTCTCCTAATGACGGCCCCGAATATATTAAAAATGTGACCATCAGCACGATAAATCAAGTGTTTTCAGTCAATAAGCTCATAAACTACCAACTGGATATAGCAGCCCTATCAGTGCCTTTATTCTATATCTGTTGGGCATCTCTTAGGCAGTTAAAATTAATTTTTCTCCAATTCAATAAATTAATTTGTGTGTGTTTGCTATTTTAAAACTATACTAAAGACAAGCATTATGTCATTAAAAAACAAAACAAAAAAAAAACAGCTCTAGGCCTCCAAAGAAGTTGTAGCACCTTGAGCGATTCCAATCATTTTTCCAATGCTGTTGATTACTATGTTATGGGCACCTTGTTTGAGAGCCTATGGTTTTTTTTAAATAATAATTGTATTCCATATTTACAAAATATACATGTTTATAATTGATTGAGGTACTCCCTTATAAAATTCATTTTCTTGTTATCAATTTAAAACTGTTTTATACAATTTGGTAAAAAAAAAAAAAGAGGAAAAAAAAAACCAAAACAATGATTAAAATAAAATAAAATGAAGTAGAAAATCATTAAATAACATATAAATGGTTAAATAATTTTTACAATAATATATGTTTCGTTCTTTTATGTTTGTATCTACTGGTAGTTGTTTTTGTATAATTTCCTATTTCTGTTATTAATGGGTTTAAGGAGTTTGTGCAAGATTGGAAGAAATTATGGGTCAGTTTATATATGTATTCCTTTATCCTGTCTATATTTAGTTCTGAGTGCATTTTAGTTATATTAGTGTAATATGGGTAGTTGTTAACAATTCTGAGGCATTTGTTCTTGAATACTTGTAGTTTATTGATGTTGAAGCTCCTTATGGGACAGGCATAAGTTATGATAGGTCGGAGTACCGTTTTATATAGAATTAATTTATTTTTGCTGGATAATTTCGATTTTTTATTAAAATACGGATACATTTTGTACATAGTTTTCTTCGTGTTTTCCAATTTCGAATTTATATGGTGGTTAAATAATAGCCTGCTGTCTAACGTGACCCCTAGATATTTAACTGTTTTAGCAGTAGAGATCGAAGTAATGTTTAAAATTATGTTAGATGGCATTGTAGGCCGTCGTTTCGTGAAAATTATGGCTTCTGTTTTTTCAATATTTAGATGTAAACCCCATTTTTTGAGGTATTTAGACGTTTTTCTAAAAGATTCTTTGAGTCTATTTATTATTTTGTCAATTCGATATGATGAGGAGAATAATGCTGTATCATCGGCAAAGAGGGCTATGTTAACATTTTTGAATTTTGGAAAATCGTTAATGAATAATATAAATAATATTGGACTTAAACAGGAAGCCTGGGGGAGGCCAGAAATAGTGTGATACTTGGTGGAGGATATATTATTTACTGAAACGAAAAATGATCTGTTTGATAAAAACGATTGTATGATTAATATTAAATATCTTGGGATGTTAACATTTATTAATTTAAAGATCAATAAGTTGGTGTGAACAGTAATGTCAATAAGGATCATGCCAGTGTGTTTCCGAGAGAGCCTATGGTGTTTTCTTCTATTTACATGAATTTCGAAAGAACTTTTTTTGTGACTGGGTATGAAAAATTTTTCTTCTGCCTCCTGTCTATCACTGTCATCTCCTTTAAAATCATTGCTCAGTCTACGAAGCCACACTCTACCTCTCAATAATTTCTTCACTTTCGCTCATCAATTTAACTTCCACTATCATTACCTACTATGTAGTCACTATCTTCCTCATCAAAAAGAAGTTTCTTCACTTCTTACCTATCACTTGGGTTGTCCAACTTAATGGTTTTTTGTTGATGCTATCTGGAGCTAATCAAATTTTTTAAATAAAAACTTGGCTTGCACCATGGACTGACAGGCCAAAAGTGTATTTCAAAAGAACGCTTAAGCGAAAATCTACTTTCTTTAATAACATGCATAATTTGAATTATGATAAAACATTTAATGAATGGTAATATTAGGTGTAAAAAATAAAACGGAAGACACGAGGGCCTGTCAGGCCACTTTCCAGCCAGAAAAGACCACTTTCCTTCTTTTAGACATCATAGACGATTAGTAGGCCTAAATACTTGAACTTAATGACATACTCGGAATGCATGCTCTCCCAATTCGCAGTTCCAAGGCATGGTCTTGCAACTTCTGTCGCACCTGTCCGTCCTTAAGGAGCCCAACATTAAATGTTTCTTGCCTCTTCCTCTTGTTCTCACTGCAAGCCTTTGGTTGTATTTGACCTTCACCATGTAGTGGTTAGAGTTACAATCTACCCCACAAATTATATTATAATTTTAATGTACTTAAAATTATCACATCAGCAATGACATATATAAATATGTTTTATTGTTTCATAATGTAGGCATAGTCATCACGTTAGGGATATAGAACCTTTTCTTATCAGTTATAGGCATCAATCAAATCAATCCAAGCAAGAGGCATCAATCCAATGCTATCAGTCCCCTCTCATATTTTTAATTTCAATAAGTTTTTACCTCCATTAACTCTTATTTTCAGAATATATTATTGATTAGCGATCCTATGAGTATTGTATTCATTCAGTCTATTCTCCATTATTTTTCTTATCCCTGCTGTAAACAAGTCCACAACAGTTTAGTTATCTATTTTGAAGTTTCGTCTTCATTTGATTTTTTTTTTTTCATGATTATTGTTGTTTTTAGAATATTCTGATGGTTTATTGTTTAAACAGTACACACATACACTTTCTGTGTATGATTGAGTGAGCTCTGATCCATTTTATCTGAAATATTTGATCCCTTAGAACATATTAATATTAGAACTCTTTCTTAATTGGGGCACGTTTGAAGTATATATTGTGCTTACATCTTTAACGGTGTTATTTCTTGAAGATACTTCAATAAATAAAAATGTTTCAGTTCTAAAATGCTTGTACTCTAATTATTTAAAACCTGATGGTGAAGTGTTGTTATATTCTGTTGTAGTGGTATATTTCTTTTAAGTATTGAAACAGACTAACTATTTTAGATCCATCATTTTATAACAGTTCACTCAGTGTTTTTTACATTTTAAGTTTCTCCCAGAGCTCATTGTGTAATGTAAACAGGTTATTAAAAAGAGTTTCACCTTTTGGGATACATTAGTACACTTTTGGCATGTGGGTGCTTCTAGACCTCAGAGAAGATATCCGTGTGTGAATTCTCAATGCCTAATCCTAATGCGACACAATATAACTTCTTCTTTTCTCGAGATTCATGAGCTTGTGGTCCATTTTTGCACTCCAGTTTTATTTCTGTTAGTTTGGACTGTTCAGTTTCCAACCTTACTTCCCAACTTTTGTACAGATTTTTCCTCAGATGGTGCAGGCAGCCAGTCTTCTGTTCTGACTTCTTTTAATATCATCACATTTTCAGTTTCTCCCAGCCTAGACAGAAATTTTTTTATACTATTTTTTTTAGATTTATAATTGTCTGGTATAATTTTTATTTAATAAATAATAGTTGGATGCTTAATAATGACTTCTGGTTTTTCAGTTCAATCCTAACAGCACTTTGTCCGAGCCAAATGAGAACAGTTATTCAGAGTCTGAAATAACATTAAAAGACAATGTTTCAGAAATGGACCGCCTAATGAAAGCTGGTATGGGTCTACAATAATTTTGTAATGAAAATAAATAAAACTCTGTAAACATCTGATTAACTAAATAAGAATTATTTTTGTTGTCAAGCTTGTCCATTGTTTCTTTAGTTTCTTTTTACTATTTTAAAGACCATTATGATTAAATAATGGTAATGATTTATCATAAAACTTTCAGTAAAACCATTTGCTATGCTACTTCTGGGCGTGGCTTATTTCGGGAGGTTATGTGACCATAATATAAGCTTTCTCCCATCCCGCCCTTTTCAATAAAAAAGGGCCATGATCAGCTTTATTAAATCCCAGCTTTTGAATTCCGCTCCTTATGTTGGCTCATGAGAGGTAAAGAAACCCTCAAAAGGATCCGTTAACATAACGGCACCATATTGGCCAGGCCTAAAAGTAGCATATTGATACTAGTACCAAATTTTCTATCCTCATCATGATACCAGACTTTTGGTCGAGCTCGTATTTCCTCCTTTGCTAAAACCATAATATTAAAAGCTATTAAATAATTTAAAAATTTTATTCTAAATTCTATTTCAAGCTCAGTATTTAGGAATTTTAAAAAGGCATGAATTTAGAATTAAGAAGTCCTTTTTTAAGTCTAATATTTATTTATTTTCTTTTATTGAAATAATTTTACAAAAAATATTGTTATTATTCTTTACACCTCAAATAATTGTTTTATTCAGACGTTGCCACTCCTTCACATTGAGCTTGTGATAACTTCCGATATTATCACTTGTTAAATTTGCTTACAGTATTTTTTTTATTTTTGTACAATGATTTTCATTTGTTCAGTTCTTCCAGATGAAGAGTATATAGTAGAATATTCATTGGAATATGGAATGTTAAGACTTTCTGCTGCAACAAGGCAAAAATTGAATATTCCAGTTATGGTTGTTACACTTGATCCTGATACTGATAAATGTTTTGGTGATGCCCTATCTCGTTTCATCTTGAAAGAATTAATTGGTTATGATGACTTACTAATGTCCAGCATAAAAGCTTTAGCTGAAGATGAAGACAACAAAGGATACCTCAGGTAATAAGTTAACCTCAAAATATTTTGAATGATAAAATTATGTTTTACACTTTAATTTTCAATTATTAAATTTTATGTATCATTTGAATACTTATTATGATCAGCTTAATTTTACTGTTTGTGACTAAACTGACTAAGCTTTGTGACTAAGCTTGATTTTACTGTTTGTGACTGATTTCTAGCCTTCTATCATTCAACGTAATCAGTACTATGCTCCAACTACTTATGAGGTGTGCCAATTAAATAACGGGACTGATCTGAAAATCATACTTTATTGAACACTTATTACAGATAACTATTAATCCCCTTCAACATACTCCCCTTCCCTATCTATACACCGCTGCATACGAGTTTTCCACTGCTCAAAGC
Organism: Aelia acuminata; assembly: GCA_911387785.2. Taxonomy (NCBI): domain Eukaryota; kingdom Metazoa; phylum Arthropoda; class Insecta; order Hemiptera; family Pentatomidae; genus Aelia; species Aelia acuminata. Next base: position 116,874,628 of record OU426980.1, on the reverse strand, counting down.
AGTGCTGCATGTCATTAAGTGTCAGCCTCTTCAGCAAATCTGCCGTTTTTTTCTTGACATCTTCAACTGACTCAAAACGTGTTCCCTTTAATGAACTTTTTATTTTGGGAAAAAGGTAGAAGTCACAGGGAGCCAGATCTGGTGAATACGGCGGATGTTCAAGCACTGGAATTGACTTTTTCGCTAAAAACTGCTTCACCGAGAGCGCATTGTGAGCGGGCGCGTTGTCCTGGTGCAAAATCCATGAATTGTTTTTCCACATGTCTGGTCTTTTCTTCCTCACTCTTTCTCTCAGTTTCTCCAGGACTTCAATGTAATATTTTCGGTTTACAGTTTGACCCTGTGGCACCCATTCAACCATAATGACACCCCTCACATCGAAAAAAACTATTAACATGGCCTTCAGTTTTGATTTGCTCATTCGAGCTTTTTTCATTCTTGGTGATGATTGAGTCTTCCAGTGCATGGACTGTCTCTTTCGGGATTGCATTGGAAAATCCACGTTTCGTCACATGTGACTACTTTTTCCAGCAGCCCTGGATCTGCTGTCAATTGCTGCATGAACTCAATGCAGATGTTTTTTCGGTTCCCCTTTTGTTCAGGCGTCAGGATTTTTGGCACCATTTTGGCACAAACTTTAGTCATTTTCAGATCGTCATGTAAAATTTTTCTCACCGTCTCTCTGTCAATGTTTGATAAATCTGAAATCATTCAAAGACTCAAACGCCTGTCTTTCCGCACAATTTCATTAACTTTCTTAACGTTTTCTTCAATTCTTGACGTCACAGGTCATCCAGTCCGTTCGTCATCTTCAACTTCTTCCCGGCCTTCAGAAAATCGTTTGTGCCATTCTAAAACTCTAGTACGTGACATGCAGTTGTCACCAAACACCTCTTTCAATAACTGAAAACATTCTTTGGAGGTTTTCTCAATTTCACCAGAAATTTAAAATTAAAACGCTGCTCGATTTTTAAACTGATCATTTTTCCAGCACGCTAATAACAACACGCCTTACTCAAACGAGATTTAAAACCAAACTAGACTAGATAGAGAGACGGGATCAAGTGGACTCTGTGCAGTAATAAACAGGATCAATCATGTTCCATCCCCACTCCCCAAACACAAGCCTGACATCTGCCGCATGCCCAGTCCCGTTACTTAATTGTCACACCTCGTATTTTATACTCCGAATTGGGGCAGCATTTATTTAAGTCCAATGAAAACTTGAGTCCATTGACCCAGCAGCCATCTGCCAAACAATTTTTCACTCTTAATACCATTCTGTCAAGAAAAAATTGAATGTTCCATAGAAGAGAGGGTATCATGCTTTTTTGCTACTCTAATATATAAAAAAGGTGTGATCAAGATTTCATCAAAATAATCAAATTAAATTTTCAATGGGAACATGGGATTAAAAATTTCATCCCCTTTTCTACTCCCAGGGTAATTTCTTCTACAGTGTAAAATGCAAACATTTTTCTGAATAATTAATCTATTTCAGAAAGATCTATATCATGAAGTTTTGGGTATTGTTCTGTTCACTTTTCAGTGGTTTTCATAGGAAGCTCTTCTCTGCTTTTCAGGATTTATTTAATAAATATTTAAGTTGGGACAACAAATTCTCCACTATAAATAACTTATTTATTTAAAAACACACAAAAAACCATCACATCATGTCATTTTTTGGTTTTCTCTCCTTTTATCTTTTTTCACTGCCTTTTTAATTCAGGTCACCTACGACTGTTGATAACGTCTAAAATTGCTGAGCTAGTTTTAAGCCTTAATGATCTACTGGCTGTAACCAATGACCGTTTGACTAATTTTCCTGTACTCTTGCCTGCTTTGGTGGCACAACACAGGGGATGAAAATAATAAAAGGCTATAGGAGAAGTTGCAGAGACTGGTGTGTCTCATGGCCACTGGAGCAAAGGGAATCAAACCAATAACCCCTATAAAGACAATGCTCAACCTTTTACCTCTGCATTCTCGGGATGGAGGTCCAAGTCCTGAAATCTTTCTAAAAGATTGTAAATCATAATAACACCTCCATTGTATATACACTGGATGTAAATTGGAAAATATTTTAGAAAATTTAGGAGGCTATGTGCTCTCCCTGCAATCTATATCTCTTGCAATGTAAGTTTTCAAAAACTAAATATCAAATAAAAATTGACGTTACCAAGCAGCACAGACCAAATTATGGTATAAACTCTGCTACACAGATCTGCATCTGTAGGAAAGACGAACCCAGTAAGGTTACTTCAATTTCACTAGGCAAATATGCCAGTCATTCAATGTAACATACTTGTTATTTACTAGTACACCTCACCATGGAGGAAGGGTGGTTCTGTGTTGGTCAGGTAGAATAACAAAAAGAATAACCACTTATTCGGATAGCCAACTAGCATTCGAATATTTAACAACTAAATAACAAAATCTAAGGTTGTATAGGACTCTAATAAAGTTCTCAATAACCTTTATAGATAAAACAAAGTTAGTTTTTTTTTTTTTTTGGTACCCCTCCTGGCCATGTGTGGCATACGGGGGGGGGGGGGGGGGGGGGTTTAACTCTAGAGGTGTAACCAAACTATTCTAACCATGGTGGGTAGGTCGAGATTTATTCCGTGGGGCCTCCAAAAAATAAAAGTCAACCATCCCAGGGCGGATTCGAACCGCCACCGTTCGGCTAGAGCATGCTAAAGCGGGTCGCTGTCCAACATGCTCGGCTATCCCGGCCCTAAAACAAAGTTAGTGTTGAGCCTGGACATGCTGGCATACCAGGAAATGAAAAAGCAGATGAGCTAGCGAGAAATGGCTCAGCAAATACTCCTATAAACCCTGAGCCAATATGTAGCATTAGCACTAGCTATGTAGCTATGAATGCCTTATCACATTATCTGTTGGTGTAACCTATTTGTCGAACGTAGGTTCAGAATTTTCAGGTAGGCATGCTTTCCTGATGATCAAAGGCGGATAAAATAGTCAATCCTTAAAAATTTTTCTGATGTCATAAATTTAAAGCTATAAGACTCAGACTTATAGATAGGGAGCAAAGTAAGCACAGAGTGGTCATGATGCATTGGGTCATGAAAAAAAATTAATAGATCCTTGCATGTCCTGATTTATTCCTTATTTCAACCATTATTACCGAATATTAGTTTTAATTAATACCGACTTTCACCCCTATAGCCCTTTTCACTTCGAGATGGCAGTAGATTTGCGCTGTTGACAAATCTTCAAATCTACCCTATTTTCACTGTAATTTTTGCAGTCACATCGCGGGCATATACATACATCAAATACCCAGTTTGATCAAAACCGTTAGAGCCGTTTTTGAGAAAATAAAAAAAAAACATAAAAAGTTATGAAATATAGTACCCCCTCCTTTTGACCATTTTTGCTGTCACATCACGGGCATCACATACACCAACAAATTTCAGGTTCGTACGGTTATAGTTTTTGAGCTAGTCTGTTCACATAGACACATACACAAACACACACTCACACAATTTCGCGGGACTTGGTTATTTAGACTCAGGGGACCCCAAAACGTGTATTTGGGTAAATAAACCGGAAGTTGAAATTTTTCATGATTGCAAAGTATTGCAATACGCAATACTTTCCCTTACTATATATCTATGTATATAAATAAAGATGAAATTCTGTTTGTTTGTTCTCTATAGAAATCCATACCTTTTTTCCTAAATTCTCCAAACTTCGCTCAGTGGTTCTTCCATACCAGGTGCGAACACCTGTCCATATTAAAATTCCATAACTTCAGCCAATCTCTGGGTATATTCTTTAATGTTATAAAAATCGCTTTTCATTGGTTTTTTACGAAATCCACCATTTGAGTCGAAAAAAGTCTCATTTTATAGATTTAAAAAATCAAAGGCTTATTTGACTAATATTCTGCACTACAACAAATCCTACACTAATTGGGTCCTTGCTATTGGTTTATGAGCCAACTGTCTCGCAGTTAAGTGCGTCTCACTGTTTCCCACTCTCCCCTTTATGCATATATATTGAAAAATAAATTATTCAATCAGCCACACAGATGCAATTAGTGTTAGTAATCTAAGGATCCATACATACGGAAGCAACTTAAGAATAACCAAATTAAAAAAAGGAAAAGAAAAATTTAATTTTAAGCTATGTCTGACCATTGTAAATAGCTGGACTAATTAATTTTAAAATGTGAGCGAGCAGTGTGCTGAGAGCGTTTCCCTGGGGAACAGCATCACTACCAGCCAGTCCCGTAGGTGTACTACTGCATGCGATTAAATAAGGATATTATATTTAAGATATATTCTTCCAAGTACTTTCACACAAGAGATGGGAGTTTTGTTATTGAATTATTAGTGTATAGATATGAGTTAAAAATATTTTATGAAATAAGTTCTCAAGAATGAAGTACGTTAATTACGAACAGATAGTTTAAATAATTCTTGTTTTACTAAATACTACATTCTCTTATTTACACCTATATTATTCACTATGCAAAATTATGATTCAATTTATTTCAAAATCAAAACACCAAAAAGTGAAATGTTTTATATGCATCCCAGTAAGGGTTGATGCGCGCGCTGTCCTGGCTTGGGTAAATAAAGGAATGTATATTCGGTTCCATCAACGAACCCTTGATCTCCTCCAGCATGTACCTGCGCAAACCTCGGTCCTCTGGCAGTGGGTTGCTTCAGGCCCGCGGATAGTCTGGCAAGAAATGCATCACGAGCTGACGAAATGGTTTTGTCCTTCCAAAAACTTGTAACAGTGTGTCCAACGTTGACCCATGTCTCATCTAGGTACACAATGTACTTCCCATCAGCTCTTGCCTTCCATATAGATCGTAAATATCTATGTCTCCAGGATAATAACTCATCTTTTTTAGCAAGTAAGGAGTTGTTTTTTCACTTTTCATAAGTAAATTATGTATCCACGAGAGTTCTATAGAGTGTTGTTCTTGAAAAGTTAGGCAAATCTTCTGAATTAATAGTGTTGAGTTATAAAATTCAATGTCGGTGGAATGTTTGGAAATATAAACTGTGTACTTTCTGGCGGATGATGGACAATACGAAATGAACTATCTGAAATTTTCTCTTCTTCGTGGAAGCTGTGAATGGGCCTTGCACACTTATTTTAATTATTCTAGAAAAAGTTCGCTTTGAGACTCCGGTAGCATCACAAGTTTCGTTTACTGCTCGATTAACTGTGTAAGTTCGACGGAAATAGTTATACATGTTGAAAACCAGTCCTAGCTCTATACTGCGAAGTTGTCTGTTTCTTATTCACGGTGGAACTGTTGATGAGGTCAGTAGATCTGCCATTTGTGATTCTCAAATAAATGTCCAACTGCTTATTTAACAGCAACAAGGTAACCACCAACACCAAGTTAATGGCGACAGAAAATGAAATTAATTTAAAAATAATGAAAGATTAAAAGATAATACCTTTCTGCTCCTGAAATGTACTTGGCAAATGTAAAAGCTGTAATGAGCTGAGACCGTCACAGGTATTCCTGGCAATAACCATGTTGGGTCCCTAAATGATCACTAAACCATTGTACCTTGAAGAGGCTTTCCCCAAGCCAGGACAGCACAAAAACCCTTACTGGGACTACAAGTATAAAGTATTTCACTTTTTGGTGTTTTGATTTTGAAATAAATCATAATTTTGCATAATAAAATGAGATTTCAAAGGAACAAGATTCAAAGGAATCAATAACTAAACTCCCAAGACTGGCTTGGTAGCGGTGGTGTTCCTCGGGGTCACGCTCTCAGTGCACTGCTCGCTCACCTTTAAAAATTAATTAGTCCAGCTGTATGCGTCCCACAGTGGTCGGAGATAGCTTAAGATTAAATTTGAATTGTTCTTTTTATAATGGTTATGCCCAAACTTCATAGATTGCTATTGTACAAAAATTCCTCGCTGGCTACTTTTTAAAAATCAAAATTGTCATTTTTTATTCTCATTTTGCCAAAAAATAGGGAAGGAACTACATAAAAACCATTTTTTTCTTTGCCCCGAGTGTAGGCAACGTTTGGCGTCTTTATAAAAAAATTCAAAGGAACATCTCTAAAAATATGGACACAGGGACGAGAGAAACAAGAATTTCCATTATAAATTTTAAGTAAAAAAATTACCAAAAATAATTTATTGCGATCATAGAATTACTTTTGTGTTTCATATTTAGGATTGGCTGATAGAGAATCAAATTCTGCACATTATAGAATTTTCCCTGAAAAGATTAGAAGAAGTTGAAATTAGTGGCAACATCGCATGGAGGAAAAAGGACAGAGCGATCTAGCGTGTGTTAGAGTGAGACAGAACTCCCTAGGCAAAATACATACTTTCATCTCAAAGTGAAACGGACTATAGTTAGTTCTTTTTTCTAGTAGTCTACAAGGAATAGCAAAACATTTTTCCAAAAATGTGTGGTATTCATAAAACCGAATAAGAGCAGAGACAGTTGGTATTCAAAGTTAAATAAAAGAGTAGTTGAATTAAACAGTGATGGATTTTTACATCATTGATAAATAAGCATTAAAATGGGGACTTTGAGCGATTAATTAAGAAAAAAGTTGATGTTAACATTTTCTTTTGTAGTATGAACCACCTGCCTCAGATGCTACTTGAGAAATTCATTGAAGCTATTCATTAAACAATTTATGCTATTCAGCTTTTGAATTAGATCATCCGAAACACATTTGGGTTCCCATTATTGTAGTTTGTTGGCTAAAAATTCCCATATGCAAAATACCCCAGGGACACAGCATTTAAATGGAACATTTAACTGGAGTCATCACTCTCTTGATTAACATTACTTTTTTTCCCAGAACAATTGGAGCCGGGGCTGATCTAAGTTAATGAAAATCAGGGCCTGTTTTGAGAGGTTATGTGACCGTGATGTTATTGAACTCCCATCACGTTGTTTTTGAGGGCCTTGTTTATCTTTATTAGACCCCAGCTTTCGACTCCCGCTCGCTCTTCAGAAATGGATAAACTCCCAAAAGGGTCCTTTTCAGAGTGAAATCAGCCCTTACTGAACCAGTAACCACTGTTCAGAAGTTCTACCCTTTCTCTTCCAACCTGTAATGTTTCTAAAAAAAAGACAGTGTTGTATAAATTCCTTTACCCTACAAATACGAGCTACAAACAACAGTTATTGTTTTTTTCTAAACTGGTCCGTTTTAAAGAGATTGAGATTAATGACTTTAAAAGCTATAATCTTTAATTTAATTTTAATAGCTTTTACTGTTTGAGAATCAATCAACCAAATTCTATTATATAGGTGTACAATTGTAACATTAAAAATAAAAGATTAATACATCTCATATGGGGACATTTTAACTGTTAGTTAATAATGTTTATATTATTTCATTATTTATTTTTTTTTTTTACAGGAATGTTGTTACTGGAGAACATTATAGATTTGTCAGTATGTGGATGGCCAGAACGTCTTATATTTCAGCATTTTTTATTATGATTATTTTTGTAAGTTACTTTTAATTGATGCAACTCAGTATTTGTCTCGTACTTATGGTTTATTATTTATAATTACTATAATTCTTAAAATGAAAGTAGTATTGTTGGAAATATGGCATACGAAATCTTTTCAAGCTTTATTTTTTAAAGAAGTCAGTACAAAGAACAAAAAACCTATTGAAATAAATAATCAGTTAAGAATATTATTATTTTAATGGCTAAAAATAATTACTGAAGTATTTTCTTTTTAAACATGTTTTTCACAATAGGAAATAACGCTTTTAATTATTACTAAACTGAGTTATTCAAGAGTGTTTATTGCATAACTTCAGTAAATAGAAATATTATTGAGTAATGATCCTAGTGATAATGAAACATGTACTTATGTATGTATATTTCTTGTTTGCTTAGTAAATAATAGATTTTTTTTTACATTTTTACTACTAGGTGATTAATTTAAATTGTGTCACGAAAACTCTTATCCTGAAAAAGAATCTTATATATCAATATTATAAAGAAATATTCCTTGTAGGAAAAATATTTTAAAACTATTTTATCTGCGCATAAGATTTTACTTGGCATCATTTACTTTAACCTCCTGTTCCTTCATTTAATTTTCATAATTAAATATGGTTGAATATTTTACCAATTATTGTTGCACATAAGATATTTTAGAGCTTAAAGTATGATATTTTTAAACTAATGCTCTAAAATTAAAATTTAATGCAATATCTAATTAAAATAATCAATTTTAGAAAATCATGTCTCAAAAACAACAATTTTTTGCACAAAAGAAATGTACATTTTTATAATTTCTTTTTAAAGCTTCAATATGTATTTAATTGTGTATTATCAGTGGTTTTCTATAAATAGCTATAAATCTATTTTTTTTTTTTTTCAGACTGTTTCTATATCTCTTCTCCTGAGGTATTCACATCATCAAATATTTGTCTTAATTGGTATGTATTTTTAGTGTTAAATACAAATGAGCCTCTCCTATATTACTGAATTAACAGTCCCCCCTCAATTTCACCAATGTAAAACATGGATTATTATTAAATTATGATGATTACATTCAAATGTAGTGCAACTGATTAACTAAAGAACATTCAAAAATTAAATTTCCACAAATTACTAAATAAAATAATAGACACTGACTTGACAGAGATTAATTAAGGTTTTTAGTATAAAAATAGCTGTTTGCTAAACTATTTAAAGAAGAAAAAAGCATATAAACCTTAATTTTTCTGACAATTATCTCATTAGTGGTTTCATCTAAAAACTGATCCAGATACGCCAACTGCTGGGTTAATAATATAATAAAACTGGGTTTGTGTGAAAAACTGTTTTCTCTCAAGCCAACCATTATATGTATATCTCCCATAAGCCTGTTCAATTACTCAATTGATCTAATTAAAAGCATAAAATGATAACATTTAGTTTGCTTAAGAACGATAGACTTATTCTAAAACAATATTTCATTGTAGTTGGCATATTTGTCATCTTTTTGGTTTCTAAGTTTTACTAGCAGTGTTATTTTCTGTTCACGGTCCATTGATTTTTTGAACAATATTAAAAACAAATGATTTTAATAAGTGTAAAAATGTTTATCAACTTGTTGCAACAGCTATAGAAGTGGGATATTTTTTGCATATTGATTCACGTTAATCTGAATTTATTGTTACTACTCCATGTGTTATTATTGTTATCCATCTGTTATCATTACTAGTCCATCTGTTATTATTGTTACTGCTTCATTTCTATTGCTTACAGCATGATGTTGCAAAACTTAAGTAAGGATATGGGCCATCTGAAACAAAAAAATGGTTTGGAAACATGGCAGTTGTAAAAAACAACAACAAAGAAACCCGTTAATGAATGAAAACAAATTTAATTCCTCTGAAAATGTTTAAAAAAACATTATATATATATATTAGTCAATAATAAACAACTATATAGTTAGTTAGTCTCTATACATCTATGTGGCTTATGTAAGAATATCTATCAGCTACATTTTAAGTATATTCTTACACTTTTATCATTTGAATTATATGCAGTCATACATCCATCTAGTTTATATATTCATATTATTGTTAAATTTAGTGTAGTTTTACCTATGTAACTCATATAATTGTATTCCAACCTGTTTGTTCATTATAGGGCATGATTTATGAGCACAATATATTCTCGAGACGTCACCATAATATATTTGTTTATTATTGACTGAACCTTAAGAACCCTATTATAACATTTAATATAAACAGCCAAGAAAACATATAAGATAGGGAGATTGGGAAACAGTGAGACGCAGTTAACTGTGAGACAGTTAACTCATAAAGCAATTTCAAGGACCCAGTTAGAGGAGAATTTGTTTTAGTGTAGAATATTAGTCAAATAAGCTTTTCCAGGAAAGTAACCTACATTATCATACATTTGTGACTATTTTTTTTCATTTTTTTTTCGAGGCAAGTAAACTTTTTTTTGTGACTTGCTTTCTCATTGCTAGTGTGGGTACTATTGTTCATTTCACCGAATTTCTGTTAATTCCTTTTATTCACCAACTAAAACTCTTTGTATTAACTCAATGATTGTTCACTTCGGAAACAGAAATTCGTTACGAAAGATGGCAAGGCCCTATGGTGATGAGTGAGACAAGAAGTAAGTAATACCTTTAAAGGAACAGGCCATCAACAGTAGTTATTTTCATTAAAATATAATGTATAAGGGCCATTCCACGTCAAATCATCCAGCCAAAGTTCAACATTTTACCTCCCTCCCTCAGATTTTGATAAAAATTTATAGGTATTAAGTACATACAGAAATAAGAAAAAATGCCAAATGTTACCCAATTCCAAGTAGTTTCAGAATTATGGTCATTTGAACTTTTGTGATATTTGAAGTTCCGATGACGACTTGAGCTCAAAACCAACTTGTAGGTGTTAGGATTTTCCTCTATAGAATGGGCATTAATTGAACTGGAGCATTAAAAATTTATTCATTGATTCTGCATTTCATACTGAATCGGATGATACCATAAATATTAGGGAGATAATTTTCCATCATGGAAAAAAAAATTCTTAAACATGAAAATTAAGATTTTTTCCAAGTTGTAAAACAGTCATCGAAAAATGCCATGGGCAAAAATCTCTCTCCAACCAGCCTAACAAACTATATATCAACAGAAAGAGGATAAAATTCTCCATCTAATGATGAAATAATATGAGTGGCTCTTTGACTTATAAGGATTTTATATCGATTTGAATCAAATGTAGTAAAATTTAATTTAAAAGTGGCGCATACAAATTAATACAGCTGAAATATCTCTAAAATATCCTCATACAAAGATATATTATTGAAAAGGGCATCTAATTTTCTTTTAAATGATATAATGATATAGGTGGGCTTTTGAGTTGGAAGTGTTTTATTGCAACTTAAATCTAATAAAATTAATTCATCTCTGTGTGATATGTACATTTCTGTATGGCTAAAATCTCTCTCCAAGCCTAATAAACTATTATGTATCGCTAAAAAGTAGATGAAATTCTCTATCTAATGATGAAATAATATGAGTGGCTTATTGACTTATAAGGATTTTATGTTGATTTGAATCAAATATAGTAAAATTTAATTTAAAAGTGGCGCATACAAATTAATACGGCTTAAATCTATTTCCAAATATCCTCGTAAAACCATATTTTGCTGAAAAGAATAAGTACTCACCTTTCATATGACTTAAGAATTTGTGCGGGCTTTTAAGTTTTAAGAGTTTTTTTTTATAAGTAAAATAATAATATAAAGTCAAAGAGCCACTCATATTATTTCATCATTAGATAGAGAATTTTATCCTCTTTCTGTTGATATATAGTTTGTTAGGCTGGTTGGAGAGAGATTTTTGCCCATGGCATTTTTCGATGACTGTTTTACAACTTGGAAAAAATCTAAATTTTTATGTTTAAGAATTTTTTTTTCCATGATGGAAAATTATCTCCCTAATATTTATGGTATCATCCGATTCTGTATGAAATGCAGAATCAATGAATAAATTTTTAATGCTCCAGTTCAATTAATGCCCATTCTATAAAGGAAAATCCTAACACCTACAAGTTGGTTTTGAGCTCAAGTCGTCATCGGAACTTCAAATATCTCAAAAGTTCAAATGACCATAATTCTGAAACTACTTCTTGGAATTGGGTAAAATTTGGCATTTTTTCTTATTTCTGTATGTACTTAATACCTATAAATTTTTATCAAAATCTGAGGGGGGGGAGGTAAAATTTTGAACTTTGGCTGGATGATTTGACGTGGAATGGCCCATAATTTTTTTATTACATCACCTAATTTTATAAAAATTCTACTTTATTTATTGTCAATAAGTGATTTGGTAATGTTAATCTCAAATTCTCGTTGTAAGTATTGGTCCCTAAATTAAAAACAAAAAATTATTATATCTAGTGATACTAATCTTGTCAACGACTTCATAATGTCTGCTTCAAAGAAGTCATATATTTTTAAAGTTAATTATCACGATAATATTTTGTAATAAAATGTTATTATCTTTTATTCTTAATAATTCTATTAAAATATTTAGTTTTAATATGGTGTCTCACTGTTCCCTGAGCATTGTCTCAGCGTTCCCTGAGCATTGTCTCAGCGTTCCCTGCAGTGGGGTACACTGAGACAAAAACCTTCTTGTGGTTTTATGAAAATAAATATTTTTGTGTGTAACGTTCATAAATTTCACATCTACTGAACAAAGGTCCATTGTAGTAAGATGTACTACATAAATTTCAGAACTCCAGCTATAGTTTTTCGATTATTTTAGCCAATTTAAAAAAAAACGTCTCATTGTTCCCCACTCTTAAATTTAATTGGTAGGTTTTCATGACTTGGCCTTGATTAACTAACTATATGGCACTACATATAGTTTGCTTCGAGCTTACTTTGCAGAATTCTGTCCTCTTCCATTCATTCTACATGTCCGATCCATCTTAATCTTCCTTTCTTAAAATAGGTTACAAGATCGGGCTCTCCAAATAGACTTTGCTGTTCAATATTTGTTTTTATACGCCACCTGTTATTTTCATATGTAGGGTCATATTTTTCTTAGAACCTTTCTCTCCCATATTTGGAGTGTACCTATATTTTTCTTAGTCAGCACCCATGCTTCACTGCCATTGGTAACTAAAGGTCAAAGTATTGATTTATAAAGTAATACTTTTGCTTGTCGTGAGAGAGATGGAAAATTTTAATTCAAAAAGGCATCTATTGCCTGCCACAGTCCTGCTTTTAATGTCCACCATTACATCATTGTTCCTATTTATTTGGATCCCAAATAAATCGAAACACTCCAAATCCCAAATAAACTTGAAACAGTGACATGAGTCGAAAGTTTGGTTTCCCAAGATAATTTTATTGCTCGTAAGAGGATATTTTTTCCAGACCTCATGTAAACACTTTTCTCATCATTTACTTCGAGTCGGATTTTTTTTGCTGCGGTTTCAAACTCCTGAAAAGCGCCCAGGCTGAGCTGGCATTGTACAAGCTGAGAGCACCACATCATCTGTGTGGGCAAGTGTGTCATTCTTTTTAGAATGTGTCATTCTGTTATATATTGTGCCTCCTGGGTTAGTTCTTATCGCGCTGATTGCATAGTCCAAGCCCAAGTTAAATAGTACTGGCGACAAAGGATCACCCTGACACAGTCCATTTCTAACATAAAATTTGGTTGAGAGCATGTTTTCTAGTTTTACTCTGCATGTGGTCTTTTCTATTGTCATCCGAACTAGCTTAATTAGCTTCTTTGGCAATCCAAAGTCACTTGGTACCCTTAGTAGTTTTCCTCTATTGGCCTTGATTACCCTTATTTAATCCTAGCCTATGACTCTCGCTCGCTTTGCTCACTCTTAAGGAATGAATAAACCCCATTGGGGTCCTTTTCAGTCAAATGGTCCCAAAATAGGCTATGCCCAGGATCCGTACATCCAAAGAACCTTTGATTTTATTAATAATTTTAATTCAGTGTCTAAACCAAATTTAATTAATGTAATCCTGTGATGTGATAAATTCTAAACAATCATTATGATGAATTTTTTTTCATATCCTTTATATTTTATTTAAATGTTTGTTTTGTTTTTCAGTTGATATACTGCAAATGTTGGAGTTTAATGTGACAATTATTTTTCCCGCCACCCCTCCTCTGCTGACAGTTATTTTAGCTCTTATAGGTAATTACATATTTTTATAATACTTAATTTATTTTTTCTAAAATATACAATTACTACATTGTTGTTTTAGCTCTTATAGGTAATTAAATATTTTTATAATACTTAATTTATTTTTCTAAAATATATAATGTAGTAAACTACTAATTTGTCTTTGAAATTTAATCAAAACACCAATTCAATTCATTGTAAAATAATGCATGTAGCTAAAATCATACTGATTAGCCTTGTGTTTAATATTAATAATCAATCACATTACTTGGCCCAAGAAACCTGTTTCGTTTAGTTTAACTTTAAATTAATCTGACTTTTCTGTCTGTTTTATAAAATAAATATTTATCAAAAGAAATAAAAAGATTCTCTGTAAATAAAAGAATCTCCTTTCCATGTGTTATAAGCATAAAATATGTTATTAAAATAGCAAGACAATTTTATTTTAGGAATGGAAGCTATAATGTCAGAATTTTTCAATGATACTACTACTGCTTTTTATATCATCCTTATTGTGTGGATTGCTGACCAGTATGATGCAGTTTGTTGTCATACCTATATTACCAAGAAGTATTGGCTAAGGTCAGTTATTTTTGGTTTTAATATATGTAGCTTTAAGTTAGTTTTAAATGATTAATTTAGATGTTTGTTTTCATTGTATATATTATTCATTTTCATCAAATTGTTACGTAGTTTCAAGACTGCTGCTATAAAGTTGGTACTGCTTGTGCCATTGTATGAAATTTTTAGAACTTGTTCCTACAACTTTTTTCTCCCCTTATATTTAGTTTTACATCTATCTCTCTATCTGACTACATGCAGCTGTTCAGTAGTTTTTACTACTTTTTACCTGCAGCTCCCAGTTCATGCTACCTTCAGTTCACATTAAAGGTCCTTTAACACAATATTTTTGTTCTCCTTGTCCCACGGCTATCCACTCCTTTTGTTGTCTTTAACTGACTCTCTCGACTCTTTGTAAGAAAGTTCTCTATCTCTATAATTTTTAAGTTATTGTAATTAGTTTCCCTACTGTTTTATGAAGAAGACCCTAGCAGTACCCATTTTACAGCCAAAGTCTCATAATGTCAAAAATTTATGAAGCACAGTCTGTATATATATATATATATATATATATATATATATATATATATATATATATATATATATATCCTGAATAGTTTTTTTTCTGTTTGCAATAATCAATCTAAACTCTATAATCATTTACGTGAAAACAATATACAGTAGGGTTCTTCTTCGGAACCCTACTGTAGTTTTAATTAAACTCGCGAAAAAAAAAAAAAATACCAGCACTCCTTGATTTTTGTAAATATATATTATCTACTACCATGAAATGCCAGGAACTAAGAAAACTAAGAAAAACAGGCAACAGAAAAAAAAAATTAATCTTAAAATATCTGCATAAATTAAATTTCACTTTTTCACATTTTTTAACTTTAACGAGTTCGGTGCCAACCACCCGCCTGGCTGGTGCACCTGACCTAACCAACGCGGCCCACGACCCGCCTGGCGGGTGCTTATTTCCATTGCCTTTCCGGCTACCTGGATCGGCAGGGGCCTCTCGTTTTTACTTTATTTTACTGTGGGGCCTCTCACAAAGTAGTCGCTGTGCATTGAAAGTGTTGGTTTCTCAAAAACTTTTTTTTTTTTTGATCCGTGGCAGTGTGTTTTGTGTAGTGCTACGCTTCTTGGAGTATCAGTCCCTTTTACAAGTAAGTTGATTTTTTTATTTATTAATTTTGATGTCTTGGAAGGCTCAGACTTGTTTCTCAATTTGTGAACGATTTATATTTATCTTTATGTACTTTTTTTGCATAGTAACGTGATGTCGGGAAGAAAAATTAGGACCAGGTGTTGTCCTATTATCCTTCATGCCACAAAAGTATCCAAAGGTATAAGAAGTTAGGACATCACATTTTTTAACTAATGCTGTTAAATGTTAATTTTTTATGTAACAACTACTGAGTAACACAGCCATATTTGAGTACATACGATTTTCGTCTGGCTGTGATAGAATGCTTGGTTGGTGGGTGGTCCTAAAGAAATCAAGCGTCCTCGGCTACCTGATACTATTCATTTGCCCAAATTTTTACCCCAAGATAGCAAAGGAAAAAGAATGAGGAGAAGATGCAAAGTATGCTGGGAAACAACGGGGGGACGGGTGAATACTCTCATATATTGTCCAGAGTGCCCAAACGGTCCTGGTCTTTGGTTGGAAGCATGTTTTAAAATTTTTCACAAATATTGATATTAAATTTGTTTTTCAATAGAAGCATTAGTGTATAATTTCATTATATTTAATACTTTGTAATTGCAATATTGCTGTATTTATGTTACTTTTTTTTTTAGTAATAATGATGTAATTTATTTATTTATTAAAAATTAATGTAATTTATTTTATTTTTCAATTAAATAGTTTTCCTCTACCTTCCAATAGCCTCCTTTAATTCTTCCCTTCATCTGCCCATATATCTCTGTGGGATTTATAAAAAGTAAAAAAAAAGGTTATTTAGAAATAATTTTTCATAACACCCAGTAAAATAATAAAAAATGAAAAGAAAATAACTAAAAAAAAGTATATGAATACCCAAACGAACAAAAAAATGAGTCCTAGTACCAGTTATTTCCGGCTCTGATGACTGTTTCAGTCCTTATTGAAGATAGCTCCCCGTTCCCATAGTATGGCCCCCAACTCTTTAACTAGCCCAGTCCTGAGGTCCTGGAGTAATTGAAGGGTTTGACCCCCCGTTGGACCGTTGGAGGCCGTTGGACAAGCCTACCTAACTGCTCATACAGTTTACTATTGGTTTCAGGTCTGGGCTTTGAGTTGGCCACAACAGGGAAATGCTGTGTGTTGCCTATCATTTGCGTGCATTAGGCAAAATTTGTCGCCAATCAAAGGCTTAAGGCCATCATATATTACCCTAGAAACTCCATGATGTTTCAGTAGGATGTCATCTTCTGTTTTCATTGTTGTGGGGTAGCCCATGTAGAATCTCGTATATTTTTGCCTCTGAATTGCACTTCAAACTGTTTTTTCTGGCAACGTAACTTAGGCCGTCTTCATCCCATGAAATTATCCTGACAACTTTCACAACTTTTAAAATTATTTTATAAAAATAAAATTATATAACAACAAATACAAAATGAAGGAAAATTAAAAATAAAGTGCTTTACGAAGGAAATCAAATAACATTAAAGATGTGCACGACTTAACTGAATGGGCATTCATCCAGATACTAGGGAATATTGTGAGTTATTGAAAGTGGTATCAATAGAGATCGAAAAATCCAAAATAAACAAAGATTGCATATAAGTCCGTCTTAATCTTAAATGTGAATTTTTCTTTGTCTAATCAAAATACGCGCATGGTTTTTTTTTTTTTTTTCAATCACCATTGTCTTTAAAAAATATAAATCCTTCATTTAAAAAATAAAAAAAAAGCAACAACAACAAATTACTGCTTCTAGAATCTAAAAACTACATAAAACATGATGAAAGAGGTATGAAAAATGAAACAATAGAAATTTAAGATAAAAAAAAAAAATTAAAATTTGAGCACCAAAATTTTGCCTCTATTTACGTTTTATGTTTGTTAGGAAATTAATGTTTCTCATTTTCATGTAAATGGAACCTTAAAAAGTATTTGTCATATCGAATGAAGTTCTATAAAAGAAATTCAAAACATTTTCTTTACTGTTCTTTTTCGATGCAGTGTGTCTATGGGCCAAAAAAAAACACAGATTTAGGCTAATACTATAATAAACACAACAATAAACACAACTTTAGGCTATAATATCTCTGGTGGGGGACTTAATAAAAATCTCATTTTTTTTACATTTTTTTATGCTTACATACAACATAAAACTCCTGTAAAACTTGGTAGCTACGAATTTTTGAAAAGTAGGTAATGTTCAATATTATATAACTATATATGTTTACAATTTAAAGTGTATACTAAAATATCAAGTTTTTATAATATTGAAACTATATACTTATATCGTGCAAAGTCCATAAATAAGGAACATAATTATTCAACATTAAATTCAATTAGTTCACAAACTTAAACGTCCATATATTGTCCTTATTACTGTTTTAAATGAGTTCTAGAATTGTTGTTGAATCAGTTGGATCAAACTGTTCTAGTACCTGTTTTTGACTGTCCTAGTACATATTCGTGATTATTTTGGTACCTACTACGCTTGTCGCGAACACTCTTGAAATGTTCTTCTTCAGAATATATATAAGGAGTAATTATTGTTTGTGTGGCATTGTAAAATATTATTTTCGTTAATTATTTAAATTGTAAACATATATGTTGGAATATTTAATATTGAACGTTACAACAAGTGTAGTTTATTCCAGGCATTTCGTTACCTACTTTTCAAAAATTCATAGCTACCGATCTACTCAAATATACAGGTTGAAATGTTTACTGGAGTTGTTGCATGTAACCATAACATGTAAAAAAATGAGATTTTTATTTAGTCCCCCACCAGAGATATTACAGCCTAAAGTTGAAAAAAATTAATAAAAAAATAAGGTAATGAATATCAGGGTTAAGAGTACTTTTAATTAAAGCTACTTAATTAGGTTTATTTTCATGCCAAAAATCAGCTTTGATGTACATCCCCTTATACCCAAAACTTACCCTCAAAAACGGTCTTTTGAGAAATTAAAGCAGTTATTTTCAATAGCAGTTCTTTAAGTATTGAAATTCAAAATATTAAAAAAATAAAGAGAACAAAAAATATAGGGCAACTGTTAGGAAAACAATCGTGTCTAAATTATTATTCTATGACTTACTTGTCTTGAGATAATGAGTTTTCCGTAACTTAAGCTACAAACTCAAAAAACGGCCTGCACTGTGAAACAAAAATGGTTGCCATTTTGAAACTAAAAATTTTTTAAAACTTGTTTTGAACTACTGATTCCATACGTAATTGGTGGTAAAAATGTATATTTTTATATTTTCTAAATTGGTCGAGCTACCACCTTAGGACCACTTGATGTGGATTATCCCAAACATTAGTATAAACAGTAGGAACATGAACTTCCTCATAGGATTAATTATGAAAGTTGGAATTAAAGTTTCTGTTCAAGCACAGGGAATTTTGTTATTTTACCTAGTATATGGGGGCAAATTAGCCGAGTTTTTCGTTTTTTATCCAAACCCAAAATACTTAGATTCGAATGTCTATACGTAAATATCAAGAAAACTGAATCTCTCTAGGATTCCAGTCTATTAGGTGCCATAAGAAAGCTTTTTACGCATTTAAGTTCTGAAGAGAACACTGTCGAATGGCTTAGTGCCTTAAATACAAAGACTGTATAAAAATGCTTTTTCATAATTTATTAAAGGAATATATTCGGTAGTCTATATTAGAAAGTAGATATTTTTTGCAAACCATCGAGATTTCCTCGTGCGTCAGCCACGCGTGTCGATTTTTCAGTTGAAAAGCTACAGCAGATGGGGAAAAAATAGTAATTTACAGATCTTCAACTTTGATTTCGTGATAAGTATTTGGGATGAGAATCCGTGTTTGTAGGTAAACTCTTATGGATACTACATATTCTTATCCTACCCTATTTTAGTTATTATGATGACTGAGTTTTTATGAAACGACAAGGAAAACCCGGAAATGTTTGGGACCTCTTTTACCGAGTATACAATCACTGATTATTTTAAATAAGTATACATTATAATTGTAAGTGTTAAATATGGTAATAATATTTGTTTTAGTTGTTCGTATGACGTTCTATGGATGACAGAAGTTTTTGTGATTCCTCTCGCCGAGAAATGGATTACTGTTTGTCATTACTATAACTTTTGTTCTTAAGACATCTTTCGTATTGTAGATTGGGATTTCATGTACTGTTATAACGCTCAAAATTTCGGAAGCGTAACTGAGTCCATTTAAGGTGTTTGTTGACTTCTTAGGTAAAGAAAGAGAGGGAGGAAGGGATAGGCAAGGTAAACAAAAGGCATGTTACATGTATCGGGGGGGGGGGGGTGATGCCGAGGGTGCAAGGGCATTTATCACGCCCCACTAATGGCAGATCGCTGTACCTCTTCCTTCCTATTCTTATTCTCAACACTTGACCCTCCATTTAATTATATTATCTCAAATATCCATAATTTTTCTATATTGTCTTATTACTCCGAAGATTATTTTATATTTATATTTTTTGTTAGCTTCAACCCATGCGATTATTGGTATTATATATGTAGTCGGGACTTGCTTTTGACGGCCCGAGTATGATAGCGCTTAGGGAATTCTTTTTCTTTGATTTTTCTTTTTTAAGTCCTCTGCAAGTTTTTACATTCAGAGAAACTACAGTAATTTGGTGTGGTGCTCATGATATCTATCAACCTCGCTAGTTGAAATTTATGTTACTAATACTTCCCGTTTTTATTTGTATCTCTACGCAGGATTAAGCTAAGTTTATAATCAAGGAGCTTTGAAATTTAATGCTCTTCAGCTTTTATTTGCAACATTTTTCATTTAGAGTAGTTTTTTTCGACTTACAGGAATTGAATCATGAGATTTGGTTCAACTATTGAATCAAATTTAACTTCAAATATGTTATTATATCCGGAATATTATAGCATTTTATGTTGAAGATAAATCAATACTATGTGATCTGTAGCTTGCCAGTTGTATGTGAGAAAAGCCCAAAGCTTTCGCGGATTTTAGGCCACTAAGTGTTAAGAATATACCCACGTTGTAATTAGTCCCTCTACACAGGAGAGAGCTAATTTTAAAACAAACGAGCTCGTTTTTAGCAGAATTTGATGCTCTAAAATTTTTATTGTAGCACTTTTTATTTTGAGAAGCCGTTTTCGATCTGTAGGAAATGGAACTTCAGCATAAGTCATTTTCCCCGCTAAAAATGTAAAAATTGCCAACATTTGATAATATGTTTTGGCAAAAGGGCTCAATCGATTTCAACTTAAAGTAACTCATTCGACGCGACATTTTATTTCAAAGAGAATGTTGTTGAATAAGGCACTGAGTTCATATGCTACCGGACCCGAGATGTCCGGCTGCGACAAGTATTTATTTATCCTCTTATATTAGCGCTCGTTCGCCCCTAGTGGACCTCTGTAGCACATAGCCTCTATAAAGTTGTTAGTCCAAGATGGCGGAAAACCGGAAATTGAGCGAGATTTGTGTACAACTGAAAAACAACTATACATACTTACAAAGCATTGAACCCAAGACCATTATGTGATGTGCGTCCACGAAAAACGTTAGTCACTTCTTCGTTTTGGGATCATAGTTCATTAAAAAAAAAATCGTTTGATTTATCCAGTGTTACCTGTATTATTGAATACCACCGACAAACCTTACTGATACGAGACATAATGCACCCTAACTTGGTGTAGTTAATTAAAAAATTAAAAAACGAGTAACGTTTGATAACTTTACTAATTCCGAAGGAAAAACTAAAGTAATGGCAAATATAGCAGTCAATATTTACTTAGTTAGATATTTTTCTTATTTAGCCCCAATGAAAAAGATTGGTAATAATCTTCCGTCCTTCTTGTCTGTAGATAGAATGTTAAATATATGAAATAAAATAAAAGTCAGAGAACAGTAAATATTCAGCTGATAAATGTATATTATATTGTGTCGTCGACATAAATCTTGAGTTCCGCGGAAGCATTAAGCTCAGAGTATTAAAGAATTTTCGGACCTCAGAAATCTCTCCCACCTTATGTGCTTCTCAGTGTGGAGGAGTTTCCTGGCACTTTGATCATTTTCATCTCGCTTAGGAAATAATAGGTGTGATAATTTAATCAAGCGCATATTTTAGGAAATATTCCATGCCGGGCGAGGTATAAAAATATCAACGGCGAAACGGCGTCATTAAACCTACCTAAATATCGAACTGTAGTAATTTATGTTTTGAATTTCACAAATGATTTTTAACACCATTTATAAGTTCGGAATATTAAATATAGTTATATCTTTAAAAATAATTTAGTAAAAACATTGTCTAGCGTCATCCCCAATTGGGATCTGTAGCATAATAGTGTGACTTTATTGCAATTTTGTCTACTTTAAGTAAGATTTTTATCAAAACATATTTTTTTTTCTCCCTACAACCAATAGAAAAATAATGTTTGGAATTTTGACCATTTATTAAAATTTTAACTCAAGGCAGAAGAAAGTTATAAATTCTATTGACTTAAAAAAAAAAAAACTTTACTCCCACCTAACACTCTATACATGTTAATTAAATGAAAGCTCATGTTTTTTAGGACATTTATTCGTTCTCTCTTAAAATATAAAATTTCTGATGATTGGAACCATGTTTTATCGAAACTTCAAAATTTCTTAAATAAAGATATACAAAAATAAAGGGATGATAATTGACTAAACCTATCAAATTATTAAATTGAAGATCTCCTCACATAGCAAATTAAGATGGAATTTTTTTCTATCCAAAAGTCTAAGAATGTATTCAGGTGTATTATGAGTTATATCATTGTTTTCATTTTATTTGAAAATAAATGTTAAAAGTTTTTCATTACAATTGTTGAATCGTTAGCTCCCGAAAGGTCTGTACGACTCTGATCCATCCCTAGGGTGTTTCCACCTCCACTCTTATTCTCCCATCTCTTTGCAACAGAACGAGCCGACAAGGAACCCTTAAAGCGTAGTCTTGTAACATGGTGGGGGGGGGGGGGGTGGAGCATTTGCTGCTACTAAGCAAATGACTTAAGTTTACTAATTTCAATTTTCTTGAGAACTTTCTTAATTTTATTGCGGAAGTTTTTGTTGTTATAACTGTTAGGTTTCAAAAATTAGCTAAGCGATGACTACTTTGCAATCCTTAAAAAAGAATATGTTTATCGTAAATTAAAAGCCAAATATTACTAAGCATTGATATTGAAACTTAAGAAGTTTTCGACTGAATAAATAGTATGAAAACGATGGGTATATAATAACTGGAAATATATTTTGATTTTGGAAAAGTTTTTCGAGAACCTTTCTTCAAACGTGATTACTCACTTGCCTGGTTTTAAAAGAATTATGCAATGCCTAACAAACGAATTGAAATTATATCCTCTCTCTATTATCTATAAACAAATAGAAAAAACACTCTTTGAATTAATACAAAAATAGAATGGACAAAGCTCTAATGCATTCACCCTATTTAATCTTTTTGGAAAGTTTGTCTCACTAAAACTAGATCAAAATTTTAGGTTCTTCTCAATATTTTTTATAATACTGAATAAATCTGTCTAAGGAGATTCAAAAGTTAAAGGAAAAACCAAAGATCTATTATACAACCAAGGGATCTACTTAATAGGTCGAAAATACACTTCATTGGCTATAATTGATATTTATTGGTAAACAGATTTTAGTATTCTAAAATGCTGTCTGTGTACTTATGTTTACAGAAATCTCTTTAAAAAAAAATACTTACCGTTTATTTTTTCCGAAACCTATCATCAAAATCAAATCACTAAATGTTAAAAGAAAATAACAGTTAAGGACATAAACCTTCAAACAGTAAGAAATAAGAAACTCAAGACCACAAAAAGTATTTTTGTTATTATTTATTGATTATATGTGAGTATAGTATTATTAAAAATTGGGATAGAAAATTAAATTTTCGATATTTTAATTTGTTAAAATTAAATTACGATAATTAAATATTCAATTTTGATAATTGAATATTAAATTAAATTATCAATATTTTAATTTGTTCAAATTATTTTATGATCGATTCCTTTGCGTAGGTCGACAAAGCATACAGATTGCTCCTTATTGCTTTCGATACACCGCTCTATGATTGCTGCATCGCAAATATCAGGTCTTGTACGCTTCTTTATATTCTACTTGACAGTGTATTATCAAGTGTATTTTACTTGACAGTCGTCGTTGAGAGAAAAAAAAATCTCTAAAATGTACTTTATTGATAAATTATTCTTAAAAACAATAAATTTAGGCATCCATTTGAAGTCATCCGAACCGGAAAAAAAGGTGAGTGGTGCTTTTTAACCATTTATTTATATATGGATTTTAAAAATGTAATTTCAGTAATTTGAGATAAAAGCACCGCCATTAGCCCTTCCACGCTGCATTAAAAAAAAATTAATGACTATGTTTTAACGCTTATGAAACAAATCCTTTTCAATACCAATCTGCTTTCATTTTATGCATCGTTAATATTACACTCATTCGATTCTTCATCCGGCTTTACTGACCACAGAACAATCGCAAAAGAAAAAAAAAAGGCTCGTAAATTCGATGCAGGTTTAAATCATTTTCATGAATCCTTTATGTATTTCATGATATGTAATAAGTTAGGCCCGCATTTATATGCAACAAAAACATTGATGCATAATATGCCCCAGATAATAGGTTTTTTTCTATTTAACATTAAATTACTCCTTTATTTATTTATATATGATGGATAATGCTTCTGTCCGATGGCCTATTGAAAGTAAGCTATTTTACTATATAAATTAAAATCCGTCATTACAAGTCTCTATAGTGTATTTACATCAACACATTAGCGTTTCGGACCTTGAGTTCATATTCATCACACCTATCATGAGACTGCTAATGAGTGATTTTAATTTTTATAGTCATTTTAAAATAGTCATATTAAAATAAGGCAGTCATACCTTGCCTTAAGAAATATGTAAGCTGTTTTAATTCAAAGATAATAAAATTTTCTCTGCGAGGAATTGTTTTCGAGTTATAAGCAAAATACTGAAAAAAAAACTTTTCCAGGCAGCTTGATCTGGCTGGCAGACTTAATATTTTAATGCCAATACTATATGGTTTCAAAAAATCGCTATCTGAATTTTCATCATATAATGTCGATTTTTGTCGGTGTTTTCTCACTAGCTCTTGGTGTAAGTATAATTTAGGCGATGCGATAGCTAACATTGAGCATGGACGGAAAAGAGGGAGAGAAGCCGACTTTTGGATATGGTAGGGGTTATGTTGGTGAATGTTAAAAAGCTTACGAACGACCACCCCAACCCCCAGGGGTGGTCGACAATCTAGGAGTGGGGCCACTGAGTCGCCGAAAATATCAATCGGAGAACCCAGCAAACCTTTTTCTCTGATCATAGGGCTCCCGGTAAAAAGATCACCCCTTTTCATACCATTAAAAAAGAATTTTATACTTTTTTATATTGTCTATGGGAAAATGTGTGGAATAAGCGCGCAATAGCCTGGTTACATTTTTAATTTGAACTGGGGTGAGATGTGGCCTTTACGGAGCTTCAACTTTAAACCGCGTTTCACGACGAAGCCACGTGAGCTTCCTTAAAGTGAAACATAACCAGCTGTAAATAAACGATTATCGATCTGTTGATTAAATTTTCTCTTTCAATGTATGCTATAAATGCCCTGTATCATAGTATTTCTACAACAAGGCTTATTTAAAAAACAGCATTGCTGATACTTTGAGATGTACAATTCTTCTTTGCAGTTTTCTCGATTTTAAACGCTAGCCTGCAGTTTCCTCTGAAAAACATGACCATTATGGTGAGTGCAGGTTCCTATTGACGGGTGCATTTAGCCTAAAATCAGCTTTGACTAAGACAATGTGAGTTGGTAATTCAAAAGTTTTTCTTTTCAATACCTTTACATTCATTTTATGGGTAAAGTGGATGTAAGTCAATCGTAATATTTTTTATTTGCGATAAACCTACATAGATTTCGTCTACTGTAATGCTGGCACATATAGTCTCTTGGTATTTTTATCTAATCGGTTCTAAACTAGTTGTTGAATTGATGTAAGTGGTTGGAAAATATATTAAAAATTTATCACTACACCTTTTCATGCATATCAATAATTGAATTTTTCGAAAAAATTTACACAGTTAGCCGTTCCTCTCTTCAATGATTTCCCATATCCCACTAAGTTCGCTCAACGAAAATTGTGAACTGTTAATTTCTCACAGTTTTTACTTTTTCCATTATCTCCATAATATAAGTCCAGTTTGCAACGATTTCTTTAAAGTTGATATGTTCATATCATATATTTATATAGTACTAGCTGTATAACACCCCTGTTTCACCCGGGGAATTTCATTTTTCGATCTTCAAAATCTATAAAATTAAACTTTTTTCAACTCAAATGGTCGATTTTGTAAAAAAGCGTAAAGCGAGATCATAACGATTTTTATAAGAATAAAGAATAGAGATTGGCTGAAGTTATGGAATTTTAATATGGACAGATGTTCGCACCTTGTATGAAAGAACCACTGAACGAAATTTAGAGAATGTAGGACAAGCGGTATGGATTTCTATAAAGAACAAACAAACAGAATTTCATCTTTATTTATATAGATATTTATAACTGTGTTTAAATTGTTTAAAGATAACTATTCTTTTCAAGGTTCGCTAAAACCAGAAATTCCAATTTGTCGTCTCTCCTGTGTTCTATTTGAATCAATCATTTATGATAATCTTGATTTTTTTTTCTTTTTTAATATTCAGTGTAGTTTGTCGTATTTTAAATTTGTAGGTAGTAAGAAAGATATATTGTTTATATTAAATTTTTTTTTGTTATTTGGTCTATTTGTTCGATTAAGACGCAGACAGAGGGGCTGTGAATCCGGTGATAGGTTTTAATCTATCTTCCGCCATTCCTCTACCAATCGAATGAATTGAAGGTTGAATGGTTTTTTATTAGATGAAATTGATTAATCCATCACTAGCGTTTGGTTAATGTAAAAGTTTATAAACATTTAAAAATAGGATATTCATTTGGTATCGGTTTTTAAATTTTATGAAGTATACTCGTATAATCTCAACTATAGTGGCGAAACATGATAGCTTGGGCCTGTGGGAGAGGAGCTTAGTTAGTAAACCTTATAGGTTCATGCCAAACATTACCTTGGTTGCACATATACTCTAAACATACGCATCTTTGCTTTCTTAAAAATAAATGTTTCCTTTAATATAATATTTCCGTCCATATAAAACTTTTTACAATGGAAGGGACCACCAGAAGGAATTCATTTGACCTTTTAGGGTTGATCCACACTTTAATGTCGATCACGGCTCGTTATAAGTCTGGTTCAATATTATAAATTAAGAAAAAATGTGACCATTCATGTTATCTGTAACAGTCAAGTTCCAGTCGAATCCTACTCCCGTCTTGTAGAAGATTTGTAAGGGGTTGTACCGATAGAATGGTCTCTAGTTTTCGATTTAGTCAGCGAATCTCAACAGAGCATGGAGTTTTCTAGAACAGCAAAGGGTCGAAATGAGAGATATTGCGGTGTTCGCTGAAAATATACTTTTAGACTCCCTGGGAATTATCCAACATCACCTGTATGGCAGTTGATTATGTACACTTATTTTATTAAATAATCATAATTTTAGACTATATTTTTCGTTAAATATATGTAATTATTTATTGATAACTATGTTGTGTGTTAAAGCAACCCATGTTTTTGGCAGCACTTGCTTGTACTTAAAGATCAGGGTTTGAAATCGGTAATTTCTTTTTTTTTTCAGAAATCATTCAATAATTATTATATTTGAATTTTAAAATCATGCTTAATTTATTCATAAAAAAATATATCGATCATTTATGTTTCTTCATTTGATTAAAAATAATAATCACTCATTGAATGATACTGTATTCCATAAATAATCATGATCACTTTAGGATCAAAAACTTAATCAGAAAAGAAAAAAAGGCGTTATGTATTTTCAAGTAGTATTAACATATTTGGGCCTGGTTTATTAAGGATTTTATTTAAATTGTTACTAGCCGATACCTGAGTGCTTGGAAAAAGTCTTATTTTGAAATTGAACACTTCTACCTCCGTCAAGGCAGTTTTTATTTCTATATATTTTTCGCAAGCATTTTGATCTGATTGAATTTTTATTTTATTTCAATTATTTATTTCAAACCCTGCTAAAAATAAAGCATTTTCTCTTTGTGGACCACCCTAGGTAATGTTTGCAATGCTATTTGACCTAATATATTTCCACAATTAATATTTCGAATTGTAAAGTAAATAATGTTTTCTCTTATTTCTCCATTAAACTAATCTATATAAATAAAGATGAATTCTGTTTGTTTGTTTGTTTGTTCTTAATAGAAATCCATACCGTTTATCCTAAATTCTCCCAACTTCGCTCAGTGGTTCTTTCATACCAGTAGCGAACACCTGTCCATATTAAAATTCCATAACTTCAGCCAATCTCTGGGTATATTCTTTATTGTTATAAAAATGATGATCTCACTTTACATTTGTTCACGTTAATTAGAAAAATGAATTTCCCCGGGTGAAATCCGGATGTACAGCTAGTTAATTATAAAAAATCATGATTTCAAGGGTTAAAGATATTCTTATAACAAAAAAAAAAAAAAAAAAATTATAGTTTAGTTTTTTTTTTTGAATGATAGATTCGGTTGAATATTATTTCCACGCCGTTGGGAGGGGGAAGGAAGACCCCCCTCTTAGGGATGATAGCGTTGGCTGGCCTTACGTGACTTTGTTACTATTGACCAGATTATCGTGCAATTTGCAATTGATACATGCCCAACAAAGCAGCACTTGCTATATTGCAGTCCCACCCCTTCTGCTCTAGTAAGTTCACCGTTCATCCTAAACACATTGCTTATCTATTTTTCTTTTTCTTGCACTCGTATCAACTCAACAACATGAAATAACTACCAGTTAGGTGTGATGTTCAGCTTCATTTGTCAGTATCTGCTACTCGAGTATGTTGAATCATTTTAGTAATTATATTTGGTTACTTTTTAAGATTCGTTACTTATCTAATTAATACTGTTTTTTCAGAGTCTTCCTTTTTCCTCTCTTTTTTTCATTATTATTCGTATTGGAATAAAGACGAAATTCGATTAATTCGTATTTTTTGGCGTATTGTAATTAATATAGTTTGCAATGCTTAAGTGGTTGAAGGGGAATTGAGTATGTCGAGTTTAACTATTATTTCTTAATTATTTATAATTTTTAATTGGTCCTCTAAATCCTTGGGATTATATTTTTTAATGGATTTAGTTGAGCTTGACAACTAGGTCCATGTTTCAGCAACAGGACAAATGTTTCTTAAATTTCCGCTTATTAAATCATTTACAACGTTTCGGCCAACCTGTAACTATCCAGTCTCAATTTGATTATATAGTTGGCATTATATTTATTTTCCCTTTTTTTGGGAAAAGGGAAAATAAAAGGAACAAACTGGTTCGATGAAGAATGCGTTAACAAGTGCTAAATTTTAAACGTTAATTTGCTAATTATTTTTTGCTCATTTTTTTTGATAAACTGTTGGTTGAAAACATCTGGCACTTTAAGGAGACATTTTTTTTTTTTTTTTTTTTGTATATTCAAGGCGATGCATGGATAAATCTTTGAAAGACCTACACTTAATTAACAAAATATTTTGCTATTGTATTGAATTCTAATATTGCTACCTTAAACATTTTTGTAATTTTCTAAAATAAAAAATGATTCTTGACTTAATAACATCTCGTGCAACAATCTGTCATTGTTGAAATCACTTCAGATTTGTGTTCTTCTTTATGTCGGAGTTACTCTCCATTATAATGCCTAATGCCAAATGTGAATGGGAGGATATTATGATGCTTGGCATTGAAAGGTTTCCGTGGTAAATAGCCCATTTCTCCAGGTATGGGTGAGTGAGTTTTAATGTTACTGCCCTCAGAGGATCGGAAGGGAGATTTTAAAGGGGACACCTAACAATGGGTTTTATTCCGCCGACTGTTTGAGGGATAAGAGAAAGATGGGGAGCCCTGCTGGGATAAGCATAAAAATAAATGGGTAGGGAGGAGTCGCGCTTACTCGTCGATATCGTTCTCGGATGAGGATCGTTCTAATGGCCACAACAATCATCACCTTTCCTTTGTTCTATATTATAAAAAACAACATATGTATTAAAAGGATTACAAAGTATTTGCAATTTTGATTTGAAACGAAAGGTTAACTATGAATCTTATTGCCAGGTTCTGGCTATCTGCTTTTTTAATGCCGGTAAGGTCCTATAATCGGCATTTATTCCAATATGTATTGATGAGTATTTTGTTAGTCATAGTATCATTCAGCCGTAAAAATCGCTTTTTCTTGAATAATTCCTGAGAACTTTTCAAGTGTTGGTCGTATCGCCATGGGAGTGATTCATTTGATTCAGAAACGTCAACTTTATTTTAAATAATATATCACTCGACTCAGTTTCACGAAGCTAAATTCGGACTCCCCCCACCATTATGGGCTTCACCAGACCTAAACACGCGAGGTAAAATAATATATAGCTTCATAGACATTTCAGATCTAATGATACTAATCACACCACAGCCCAC
Organism: Aelia acuminata; assembly: GCA_911387785.2. NCBI lineage: Eukaryota > Metazoa > Arthropoda > Insecta > Hemiptera > Pentatomidae > Aelia > Aelia acuminata. The sequence continues at coordinate 116,844,572 of OU426980.1, read as the reverse complement.
CTTATGATCAGCATTAAAATAGTATTTTACCTCTATGTGTTGTTCTTTCCTCATTCAAAATTCAATCGGTCAGTTTTAAAATATTTCAAAAAAAGACTTAGTGAATAGAGAAGTAACCGGTGATCAGATATTATTACCGGTCCTGAAATGCTTGCGATGTCGGGATTGATTTCCTGGGAGATCCGCTCATGGGGGATTCTTCGGAGGAATGGATCACGACGGAATGCGTCCGATGGAACAATATTCTGGACTGCATACCTCTCCTTTCCATCCTCTGCCTATTCCAATGGAAAGCCTATTCACTGTAAAGAGTTTCTGTATAAAATATGTAGTGGAGGTTACACAGCTGTTTTTTATTTATCTCTTTAGGTGGTGATCATGATAAGATGTGTTCGACTTTCTTCAAACTTATACTAATGAATGTAACTTTTTAATTTTATGAACAGGAATTGGTTGGGGGTGCGGTAAAAATAATAAGCACAAATATATAATATTTACATATTTTATTCTAGGTGACATTTCGACTTTTCTCACTGCTGTAGGGAGCCCATAGCCCTACAGCTCCCTACAGCAGTGAGAAAAGCCCTGATGATGACCTAAAATTTGGGTCGAAACGTTGGCTAGAATAAAATATCACATATTTGTGCTTATTTTGACCACACCCCCAACCAATTCCTATTCATTATATCTACGGTCAACTATCTTCCACCACATTTTTAATTTTATGTTTTCTGGATTATAAAAAATAAGTTAATCTTGCTATATGTACCCTTTGAAGGCAGCACTTGGATCCCGAATCCCTGAAATAAAAGTCCTAGATTTAGGAATCAGTTCGTTAATCATAATACCCGCTTCGATAATCGTGGAACATTTTTCGAGCCCTGTACATTACTTTTGTTTTTTTCGAACTGGCTTATGAAAGGGTGCGGGCCTGGGCTGACTAGGGAAGAAGGGATCGGGCTGATATATTACACGAAGCCCTAAATCTTTCTAGTGGATTGATACCCGCCCTACAGTGACCCCGAACCAGCCCTACTGGAAAAAACAAAACACAACCCCTCCCCCCCCCCCCCTTCATTCCAACTGATTGATTGGAAGCTATATTTGATTTACAACGAAATCGCTCTTATTTTTTTCTCAAATACGTTTTATTAGCTTCTCTTTGTGAAAAAAAAAAAAAAAATTAGTGTGTAAAAAAAAATCCAATCTTTCCTCGTTATTAGCTTTTCAGTTGCTTTTGTGTCGGGAATCACTCAAAAGAGTTTAAAACGGTCTGTTTTTTCCCCCTTGCTCAATCTCAGGGTTTCCTCTTTGAATGTTTTCCCAATCTCAATGTTTGGATTTAGTTGACTATTCCAGTAAGTGTTCTTACAAGAGAATAGGTTTTTCAAACCTTCAACCTTCAAACTTGCACTCATCCTAATATTGGAAAGCATTTCAGGATATCTTGCAGTTCTCTGGTTTGTACTAGGTATATCCCCCACCGATCCGATCTATGTCGGTACATCAGTGGAAAGTGTTTAGTTCTTCCTTACAATTCTTCAATGATGATATTTTTAACAGTTTCCACGACGTCTCCTCTTATTAACAAAGTTGAACAATATCGCCAAATTTGAAAATAAAATTAATTTTAAACATACTTTTCAACTAATTATATCTCAGACCTTTTTGAAATATATTGTTAAAGATATCATAATTTAATAATTTTCAGGAATAACAGAATAAACTTTTCCTTGACGACTTCATCCAATAAAAAAATAATTAAACCATTTTAATATTTCATTTTTCGAAGATTTTGAACAGTAGGGGAGAGCGGGGTTGGTTGGCGTAGGGGGTAGGTTGGCCATAGGCTTATAGTTTCCGTCACACCTGTTGTGAAGGCCCCACCATTATACCATGTGACCCGCTAGACCTCGGGAGTCTTGTCCTGAGTTTTCAATCCGATGCTAACACTGTAGAGAAGAGTGTGCTTCATTGATTGATTTTACAACATGTAAGTAAATGTTTATATTTTCAGTAAATTTTGTTTAAAGGCATGACAAAACATTTGACTCCGATTCTGTTCACATAGCCCCAAACTCCTTTGAAAACCCTAACCTTTCGACTAACCAGTTTCTTGATTGATTGTTCTCCCCTGTCCTGGCAGCCATCTTTCTTTTGATCTCTCCTGTGGGGTTAGTTGGCTCTCTTCGACTGGGGTTTGTTGGCGCTGTAGCAATTCACAAAAGCAAGGTAAACACAAACAAAGGTGAAACTACAAATTGTCTTTAGTTCTAGCTAGGAGGATGAGAGCAGTTTTTCTAATGCAGAAAGTGACGACAGTCTAAACTTCTATCTTCTTCTATTGTCATTCTATTTTCCCTTAAAAGCTGTTAAAAACCGATTCAAAATCATTATACCATTATAGTGCAGCTTTTAATAACAATAATATGTGTCAGGCAGTACTTAAATGAGATTGCTAAACAACCCCACCTTTTAGGCCAACCTGCCCCACGTAGGGGGGTAATTGGCATACTCTGGATTGACGAATTCTTCAATTTTCTATGATCTTAGTAATTAATATTATGTGGTGAAAAAAATACTTGAAGTACTCTAATACTTGGAGTTTACAGTGGTATCAGCCCTATTGGGATTATATTAATAGGAACAACTCAACAATCAAAAAAGTAAAAACTGTTGCCAACCAACCCCGCTCTCCCCTACTGTAAAAAAAATAAATAAATAAAACGGTTTATTATTATATTCTTTCTAACTTCTAGTTGTTTTTTTTTTTCAAATATGAAAGTTAAAGTCGTTTTTAGTTTACTTGCTGGAATTGTAATTTACATAACACTTTTGACATTGAATGTTCCATACACCGGAGAGAAATTAATAAATTACAAAATTGAATTATTATATAGGATTTCTTTATTCTTAAAAAAATATGTTTTGAACTGTGTGTATTTCCGATTGTATTATTATATTTGTTATAATAATAATTTTTTTTTTGCAGATTCTTTTATTTGTACCATTTTTCCTTCTACGCATATCATTATCGCTTTAATGGGCAGTACAGTGGACTTGCTTTAATAACTTCATGGCTTTTCATTCAGGTATGTGTCATTTTTTTTTCTGACAACTATTATAAATATATTACCTATTACTACAAGGAGCATAAAAACGTTGTCTAGTAACTTTTCAAAATATAAAAATGAACTCTCTTCTTTCATATCAGAAATTTTAATAATACTGCATAATTCTATTGATTTATATTGGAAGCAATTGTTGGATTTAATGCATCTTGTTATTGAAGTAATAATTATTTCTGTCAAAACAGTTAAATAACAATTAGTATAGTGCACAATGCTTCAAGAGGTTTAATGCATGGATAGGAAACAGAAAATCTGAAGAAAACTTCAAAATTATTATGTTTATATGCATAGACTCTTTTCTTCATTTTTCTGTTCTTTTTTTGTTTTCCTGAATTATGAAGAATAATTAAATATTTTATATCACTTTAAGATACTCATCTATTGCTCAATTTTAATTTCAAATCTATTGTTACTATTTTTCCCCGAAGATCCTTTAACAACGCAAATTACTAACATTTATGTCTTTCATTATATCATTGACTTAAAAATGTTATTTAAAAAAAACAGATTTAAATAAAACAAAGAGTGATTTGCTTGAATAGCATACTATTTACTGAGTTATTGACTTACAAAGGCCGAAAATATTTATCAAAAATGTGAGAGTACTTCCGAATAAAAGTCATTTTAAACTAAGTAAAACGACAGCTAACATACATTAAACTCAACTCTAAGTTTAAAATAACCTCTATAAATGACTGAATAACCTCTTTACATAGTTACATTTAAATATTTTTCGATACCCTTCTCTGGTTTTTCATCTGAATAAGAGTGAATTTGCTAGTTTTGTTTTTACTTTCGCTTACCTATATGTGAAATATATATTGTAAGGGAAAGAATTGCGGTCGTAAAAAATTTCGACTTCCGGTTTTCAACGGAAATACGCGTTGTGGGGTCCCCAAATAACCAAGTCCCGCGAAATGGTCTGTGTTTCTGTGTATGGACAGTCAAACTATAAATCGTACGAATCTGAAATTTGGTATTTGTATTTGGTGTATGTATATGCCCACGATGTGACAGCAATAATTGTCAAACGGAGGAGGTAATTCATTTAGTCAATTTTGTCTCATTTTTAGTTGTTTTTTTCCGATTTTATTAAAAACGGCTCTAACGATTTTGATCAAACTGGGTATTTGATGTATGTATATGCCCGTGATCTGCGGCTAAAATTTCATCATAATTGATCAATTGGAGGGGGCACTTTATTTATTAAATTTTGTCTCATTTTCACGTTTTATTTTTCTTTACAGTTATGTTAAAAAAAAAAAAAAAAAAAAACCTTTTTTTCGCCTTTTATTCGGTCGGAAAATAAGCCTTTCGTTCTTCCAGATGCACTTCTTACTCTAGGTCCGTTGTTCGCGTTCTTTGATGTGCTGTCTCTCTTAACTCTTGAGATAAGAACTTGGCTCTCTTAATGGTAACCTTAATACGTGTATAAAGAGAAGGCCTTCTTTGTCCATCTTGTACTAACGCACTTAGACGCTTTGGCAATCCCATTAGACTTAACAAGATGGAATCCCCTCCCCTTGTACCCCAACACCTTGAACTTATTATAGGGCCTATTATTCCGTCACATAGTCTGTAACTGCAGTCGTTGTGTGAACTTTCTTATATTAGACTGTATCCCTCCCATCTATTGGTGTTTACTCTACTTACTCGTTCTAATATCATTTCACCCTATCAATTATTTGTTTTGTTTATTTATTTATTCTAGTTCGGCTTCTTAAAGCCATACATGGATCTATATTATAATTTTTATACAAGGATTAGCAATAGAATTGGCGAGGGAATAGTCTCATACAGGAGACATCTTTAACTGAGCATATTTATAACACACCAATAAGAAGTAAAATAAAAATAATAAACATATTATAATTTACGAAACATTTAGATTTAAATAAATAAATAATCAAAAATAAATAAAACACATGCTATAAAATAACGTCTTGTAAAAGTCTTGGTTTTAGTCTACAGGACATTGTTGGTTCTCCAGGTTTGAAGGCAACGCTCTCTTAACAGACGTCAGCTGTGTGTGAAACTTTCTGAACCTATCTTCGATAAATACATGTATGCGTTCTACCTGCAGTTCTTTATGGAGTTTTTCATTTCTAATAAAGCATGGGGCATCTACTGTGATACATAGCTTCTTGTTTTGGAATGTTTCTTTATTTCATGTTAGCGCATTGAGGCAATCAAAGCCTATGGTTTGATTTAAGTATGCGAAGAATTATGTAGTCTCTGATAGCCAAGTTACTGAACCTTCGTTGTCACTAAGAGGCATTGAAAAATTCGAATTGGAGTTAATCCGATTAATAGATTAATGGAAAATGGTAAGAACCTTCTTCAAAAATCGAAAGAATTCAGTCGCAGATTTCTAATAAGGTGTGAGTGCTTTGTGGTATATCCTCAAGCGGATAGGATGATTAAGAATCTATATGAAATAAACGGATTTTCCGTGCTCTTTTAGTTTCGTAAGAAAGGATTAAACTCTTATGGCAACTGGATGTTCCGGATGGGCGATACCCTGTTATAAAATTTTAATAGTCATTAATTAATAACTTTTTAAATAATTTTATATAAAGAGAAAAAATTGGCCATGACCTGGACTCGAGCCCGAGTCTCTGCATCACCATTGCCATTTGAGCTACCAAGGATCCATTTCCCAGTCACGCCAACCTTCCCTCTTCAATGAACCAAGCGTTTTGTTATGTATTCAGAATGGGTGGCATGCGCACTTGTATTTTTAGGAGTATGTATTTGAAAATTTTTGGATTGTTCAAAGATTTCGTCTTGCCCATGGTGGAAATCGCGTTTCAGGGGATAGCAAACAGCCAATTCTACCAAAACGGCTTCGTAAGATATTTCTTTTTAAACCGATGCATTTGTACTTCGATGTTGGTTCTTGGAGGATAGCTGTATGGATAACTATATGCTGTCTAATGCCTTCATAATAACAAAGAATACGGTGACAGTTTGTTACCCGTTGTCGAATCCATATTGGACTTTGGCCTTCAATGTATCCAAACGATCTATGGTGGTTCGTGCTTTACGAAATACTAAGTTGAAGGGCTGAAATATTTTTCAATTATAGACATCAACCATTTATTGACTATCCTTTTTATAGGCTCCTTTTATCTAACCAAAAAATTTAGCCTAATGATTATGGGACCAGTTTATTCAACCTAAACATTCGTTTTGTTATCAAATACCTATTTTCGATTGCATGATATGGTCCTAATAGTGGAAAAAATCGTCGCTGCAGGAGTTGAATCACGCAGTTAAAAAACATATGCGGCTGTTATGATAAACTCTGATCAATTTAAGATCTACTAGGTGGATGAAGGCGTTTTAATTAATTGAGTATTTTTCACTTATGTTATTTATTAATACCACCAGGACCATGTCATTCTTATCGTAATGAAGTATTCTTGAGTTGTTTGTTGACATAATTATGCTACGAAAAATATATAAATGTATAATGCGGACTTCTTTACTTTAAAGAAGGGTCCAATTTGTTACAGTCAAAATGATTCTTTAGGCTAACATTAGTGATTCAACCCCGATCCCATTGTTAAGGTGGTAATTCATCTCCCGGCCACAACTGGATTTGACAGTGCGTACACACGATAAATCTGATGCCTGGTCGCTCCCACAGACCAGAAATATCAAGCTTCACTGCGGACATTGATTTTAAAAATGAATAGTTCTTGTGATAATTGGATTGGTTTCCTTCTGAATGCTCCGCCCACTCGAAAAAAATATCTATCAGCTGGAATACATTACCAGACTGCTCCAACCTCGACAGATCGAGACAATTTTTTTTCTCGTTAAATTAAGAAATCTGGTACTTTATTTAAAATTATTACTTAGTCCTTAGATGACAAAATAATAATTACTCTTATTCTTTGAAAAAGTTTATTGTTTTCATTTCGGGTTTATTGTTACGTGCATCATAGTTTCTTGTATTTTTTAAATTCGACATAATTTTTCATGCAACACATGTTAGACACGCCCATTAAAATTTAGAAAAAACTTTTAAAGTTTTCTTTATTTTTTATTGATATTATTTTTTAAGCACAGTTTAAGGTATAAATTATGATATTGAAATGGAGACAATCTTCTCAGACCTTAAAGATTATTAAGATTTTTGATTGATATTATAATGGATTGATAAAAATCCAAAACCAGTAAATATTGACATTTTATATGCGTCAAAATGATAGACAAACTTGTTTACTATTTTCTTAATCCTCTAGAGTTGAAATCGTTAAAATGCCATTTCTACTTCAGTGCAGTGTTGGATTTGTTTCAAAATAGGCCTAAAAAGCGGAGTTTTTCATCGGTCGCAACCGGTCGCGAAGTTTATTCGGCACGGGGAGACATATGGGACCCACCGTTCAACGGGGAGGCCCCTCCTTTGACATTAGGAGAGAATCGCATCCAACTCTTGTAAAACAGCAAGAGCTATTGCTGAGGAAGTTGGAGGTCAAACAAAACTAAAGAATGTCCAAATATTATTAAAAACGTCAAAAACAGTAGTTAGAAAAAAATTAAAAAGGAAGCCAGTTTTGAGTGCTCGTCGCAAATCAGCCCGGATGGCCTTTGCTCGTAATGTGATTGCATGGACTGGCGAGTGAAAGGAAGTGATCTTTAGTGACGAAAAAAAAATCAGTCTGGATGTGCCACATGTATTTCCATATTATTTTCATGACTTAAGAAAAGTAGAAAATTTTTTATCTTGGCGTCAAATGTAAGTCAAACATAAAAAATTGTTAGAACAAAAGTTGACTTTTAATGATATGTCTGAAGGCACACCCCAGTACATTCAGCAAAAATTATTAAAGACTGGTTTACTCACAAAAAAATAGCCAAATTAGACTGGCAGTCAAGAAGGGTATACTCTGCTTCAAGACATTTCGGAACAATCGAGGAAATCTGCGATTCTGGCTTCATGGGGACAGTTAACTCAAGAAACAATCTAACAATTTTACGAATTATTACCAAAAAGAATTTTTGATTTAATAAGGTAGTGGAATGGCCACGAAGTATTAAAATGAGTTTTATTTATTTTTACCATGGAACGTGTCTAACATTTTGACGGGCCTTAACTTTAATTTAAAAATAACAAAATGTATATATATTTGGCTTGAGAACCAAAATAAAAGCAGGCTGCTGATTAACCTCAGGTGAGAGATAGATTGCTTTAATACTGTTTTACGGGTAATTTGAAAAGAAGGGTGGGTAGGGATAACAATGTTTGAAGAGTGTCTAACATTTTGACACTGAGTCTAGGAAAAGCTCAAAATTTTCGAGAATCTTTTGCAGATAGCGGTAAAAGTTTTTCATTTTCTTACTCATGATGTAATTGATTTTTAATTCCAAGTGGTGCTTTCTTAATTTTTTTATTTAAAGTATTAAAGGCCCTAAATTTGGCGTCGAATACATGGTTGGATTACCTATTAGTGCCAATTAGTTCAATTCACTGACCTCATATTGTATATACAGCTGTCTTAACTTAAAAATATTTTATGTATTGCGCAGTTTCAAATTTTTTGTTTAACTCAATTCGAGTTCGACCATATTCCGTGCCGAATTTATGATTATATTTACCTGGAGGCTACCACTTATCAAACCTCTTTTTATTTTTGCCAATGATCACGAAGGTTAAGAGAGTTGTACTTTTGGCTGGACTTAACAGCTTTGCACCTGGTATACATTTTATTGTTTCAGCATTTTATTTCGTTCGTTATCCGTGAATAAGTCAGTTATTTGAGCTACTCATTTATTGTTTTGCATAACAACTATACAAAATTGATTGTTTAAAATTATACCATCTTAATATCTCAGATCTGGTATGAAATTAGTAACTTATTCTTATAAACTTTTATAGCTATATTTTTTTCTAAAAAATCTTCTTGTATTCCGAGGCATGATACTTTACAACCATTTAAAAATTATTTCTTCCTTGTTCTTTAATTTTATTCTAGAGTTTCTCGTAAATAGTAACATTATTCATGATGGCGTCCCCTAAGAATTCACCATGTTTTTAATTTTAGATTTTACCAAAACGCCCTATATAATTATACCAATTAAAAAATAATTAAATGTTTTTTACCTTGGGAAGTAAAGACTAATAATTTTAAAGTAGTTTTTTCTTTTTTTTTTTCTTTCTGCTTTGCCTTACTGGAGTTTGAGAACCTTTTGTACACATCCCCCTGTCTAAAAAAAAAAAAAGGCCTCTCAAACCCACCCTGTTGATATAAAATCCTTCCAGGCCCCCTATATACACTTAATTGTACGTCGGACTGAATGTATAATATAACGCATATGATTAAAAAAAAAAGGGTTAAATTAATAACTAATCTTCTAATAATTTTGGCTAATTGAAATAATCTAATACATAAATTTAGTTTTGATAAATATTGTGTGCCAATTTGAACAAAATTATATATTTTTTTATATTTACAACTGGTATCGCCTCCCCCCCCCCCTGAACTTGTCTTTATACCACTTTAACCATTGCCTTACAGCCAATAAATAAGGTGTCAATAGCAGTGGTGAGCGGCTAGCTAAGCTCTCTGCTAGCAAATACATATATGATTTATATATATATATATATATATATATATATATATATATATATATATATATATATATACATTAAATGTATTATTTTTATTATACATCTTAAGAGAAAAATATATAATTATGTGTAAAAAAAATACTTCATTTTTTTAAAATTTATTATTTTTTTTTTTGTATATAATTACGGCTGTTCTTTTTTTTTTTTTTTCGAATCTTTTGAATCTCCTTTAACGGAAAGTAGGTAAAATGCTTAGGATATTTATATAAAATGCTCTTTTTGCACTCCTATATACTTGTTTTTTTTTGTTTGTTTTTTTTACCTGCAGTTATATTCCGTTGGGTTTTATTATTTTCTTTCATGGTTTTCACTAACGCAATAGAAAAACCATTCATTCTTCATAAGCTCATTGATCTCAATATACCTAAATAAAAAATAAATGCAATGAAACTACCTGCATTTATCCCTCTTCACAATAGACTGTCTTTTTTTTTTTTTTTTTTTTTTGCTTTTTTTTGCTTGTGTTTTTCTACCTTGTATCTACCTTTTATCCTAGATCCCCATCCTCAACTCCTGCGCTGACTCCAAATGATCTGGGGCCGGCTTTTCACTAAGCTCCCCTTCCCTGTGGAATGGGATTGGTTGATCCTACTATTTCATCAGGAGACAATGCAGAAAAGCGTGACTTGTTTTACACAAAGGTTTCAACTGTTTCCAAGCAATACCCTGAAACGAAAACTATGCATTATACGTCTCTATTCATAACTTTAGCGGAATACAAAAAAAAATTATTTATTTTTGTGTTCGTGCCCGAAAATTCTGTAAATAAACATAACCAACAGTTAAAAGTACGTGTTATAGAAGTCTATTTATGACCGAAACCCATATACAAATTTATGTTTATAAAAAATATAAAAATTTGAATATGCGTGTAATACCCTTAAAACCCTTATGCTATGCTACAATTATCTTTTTCTGTCATGGTTTTGTAGATGCTCGGTGGTAATACATTGAGGATTGAAGTTCTTGTTTGCTTTTGCAATGTGGTAATCTGCCGCAGGTGTTTCAAATCCTTGCCACCCTTGGTTGGTCACGGTTCCCGAATGGATATCATCGTATCTTTTTGAAGCTTCTTCCTTTCATTCCGACAAAAAAAAAAAAATTGTTTTTCTCTTCTCTTAATTATTTATTTTACTTTACTTCCTGTAAGTGTTCCCCGTTTTGGTCCTTTATCCTCGACTATTCACCAAAATTATGCTTTAAATTGGTTTGGCCTTTGGATTTGGCCTTTCTTTTTTTAAAAAGTAAAGTAACCACGAATCAATAAAACTTATTCATTTCACCACATACTCTGATGAAATGAATCCTCTAAAAACTGGCGCTTCAGGGCTAATGCCTTGATTATCACTAATTCATGTTATATGCTGTTAGATATTATATTTTCTCAATTTGTTATCTTTGAATTTTATTCTCTGTTCCAGCATTCGATGCTATATTTCTTTCACCACTACGAATTGCCTCTGATACTTCAGCAGGCACACCTTCAGGAATTCATTATTCAAGCCCAGGTACCCGAAAATGAGGAGAATAGTGAACCTCCGAGCGACGTAGATCCTGAGATATCTCCGATGGCCAATCAGATGTTGCCCTCCAGTTCTGGACCGTCCGAACCGAGGATTCCTCCAATTCAAGACGACGACTTGAGGAGATTGGTTAACAATATTCCAGAGGAGGGTAACAACGGGCCTGGGCCCGTCTGAGTGGGGGTTGGGCCGATCTTCATGCTGTTTGAGTAAGCAATTTGATATTTGGGATTTCCTGCAAGGGAAGGACTGTTGAATATTGTTTTGCTGCTGGCGATTGATCGGTCATTATCTTAACTACTTCTCCAATGTACATTAAAAAAAAAAAAAAATCATCGTTGTGTCCAGTCTATAAATTGCTATAACATGGCTTGAAGACTACAGAAATGTTATTTTCTATTAAGGGATGAGTCATTAACTCTGGTTTTAGTCAAAGTGATTGTACATACGTGGCTATTTAAACTTGGCGGCCTTTATTATGATTGTTATTATATTCTTGATGTGTTTCAAGATAATGTTTTATGAATTTCAAAGCAACAAAAAATACTAATTTTTTCTTGCCTGAAACTGATTATATTGTATCTAATAAGAAGTGTGTATAAGAAAATAAAAATAATAATACTCTCTGATAAAGCCTTTGGTTAAGTAAGGCTAACCATTAAAAAAAGAAATGATGCCTACATCATTATTAAGAAATATTTAGATAATAAGTTTATTTATATGTTGCTCTTCTGTACACCTAAATTTCTTATTGTTAATACAAAAAATCTTGAAAGGTTATCAAAACTGAAATGTTCTCTGAGGGCCAGGAATCATAAGAAACATTTTGAAATAATAGTGATAGAAATCAATAGTCGCTCCATATTTTTGATTCTGATATAAACTTAGCTTTTATTGTTTTTTGCTTTAAATATGTTTCCTATTATCATTTTATTATGTAAGTGCTTTTCGATTTGTATGCTCAATGCTTCAGTGTTAGAATATTCTTAATTATAATACTAAAATCACGTTAATCATAATATTTATACTTCTCAGTTTATTTGTAATTGTTATTGATTATTTTAATATATGAAAGGGGTTTTATTTTAAATAAGGTAGGGCCAATTTAGTATATTTAGTTCAATACCAAGTTTAATTGTAGAACTTATCATTGTATATATTTTCAAGATGATGTTAGTTAATTTATCATTGTTGATTGATTATAGTTATAACTTAATTTAATGAAGTTTGGTTGTATTTATTTTATTTTAATTTTTATATAATTTTAGTAAAATTGATGTGAATAAATATTTTTGTTATGTGAACCCAATGTTTTTAATTGTTATTATTAGTGTTACTTCCATTCTAAACCCTATTTTCATGGTATTAAGTTTTATTTACTAAACAAAATCTGCTAACCATATTTACCTAATTCTTTTTTAATACAGTCTTTAGTTTCTATAAATTATAAAAGAAAATTAGAATTATAATCAATCCTAATCGGCAATAAAAATGGAATTTTCCTCAATTGCATACATAAATATATATTATTTCATTTAATAAATTTAAAAAAAAATAACTTAGAACTTTCTTGGGGTGAGTACTTGGGTTAAACTTTGAAAAATATTGCATTGGTAATGATCATAATTATTTTGTGATTCCTGGTTCTTATTAGGTTTGATTATTTTGCTTTCTAATAAATATGTCTGTAAAATTTTTATTTAATGCCGAACTTAATAATCATAAATTGCAATGTCTAACTTAGAAGTCTACAACATTATAAATGATATACTGAATTCTATTTGGGTTTAATAGTAGTGAAAGCAAAAAAAATCAACTATAAACTGGTTCAACTATAAATTTACCATGACAATATTTATTCTTTTTGATATTTATCAAAACTGGTTCTATGTTACCATAGAATTTTAATAAAATAAAATATGTCTATTTGTAATCATATATAGAAGTATATATAAATATATGTATGAATATGTGTGTAAAACTAAATTGTAACAAGTGTTTGTCTAAAGTCATTGCTTGCTGTGCTTCTGGAATCAATTATTGGATTCAATGGGTGTTCCATTTTATATTCTTATTATTTAATCAATTGCATTAATGTGGTATCTGACTATGTTTTTATTTAGTAGTAATTTTTAGATTAATGGTGTATATGTGTAAGTATGTATTGGTATAAATATATTTTTTATATATAGGCTGTTTCACTATATGCATTGGATCATTTAATATTATTCTCATTTCTAAAAAAAACAAAAAAAAAAAAAAACAAAAAAAAAAAACGTAATGTTTATTGGGAGAAAACATGGGGTAGCTTTTTTTATTAATTTTTTTTTTTTTACCCATGACTTTTCTCTTATGATTTTATGTTGTTTCTTTTTTTTCTTTTCTTCCTTGCAGTTATTCTGCAATTAATACTTACAAATTGTGATCTATTGAATTTTTCATTCAATTAACGCCCTTAAGCACTCTAATTAGGGCAGAAATAATTGAAGGAAAATTATCTTCGAAATCGTAGAAAGGAAATTATTCTTTTTATATTTTAGGGTTTTTTCCCCCAAAGGTCATTAATTATTTATTCTTCAGTATGTAAACGACATATGAATCAATTTTGAAATTGATCAAACGTTGCATGTTATGTTACGGTCTTATTTTTTATGTTCGTTTTTCCCATTTTTTTTGTATTTCCAACAGAAATGAGTAACATTGAATTTATTCTGATGGTGGCCAATCATTGTAAACCTTCAACATTCTGTGAAACATGTACATGTATTTACAAAATATATCATTTATTAGATACGTATTTAAACTTATACTCATTGTTTCAGAAACCGCTACTTCATGTTAATGTTTTGTTATGGCTGTGATGATTTATCGTTTTTATTTTTTTGGTTTCCTTTTTAATGTAATTATTACCTAAATTTGTTTCTCTATTTCTTCCTTGTTGAAATTTTCAGTTTCTCCATCCTAGGTGTGCTTTGAACTTTATTTTTCGTAATTATTTATTATTTAACTTTTCTTTAATTTTGTTTCATTGCAAGCTATTGTTTATATTTCTTTAAGTATTCTAATTATTTAAAGTTATTTCCTGATGACTTCTAAATTTCGTCACTAAAACTACTATAATGTTAGCATGGTTAATCAAAATGTATTGTTGATCAAAATATATGTGCATATCTTTTGTTTTTCTCAGTTCAGTTAAAAAGGTGTAACACCTATATGTAGATTATTTTTATGATGTCATAGTTCTTGTTGTCAATTCGATGTTATAAATTTACAATATATATTTTTCATGTTATGATGATGTTTATCAATGCATAAAGAAAATATATATTCATTGTGCATTTATTCTACTGATGTAATTTATATTTTTTTTTTTTTTTTTTTTTTTTTTGTGTTTGCAGTAATTCTATAGTGGTAATTCATCAACTTTTATTTGTTTCTGTTTGTTTGTTCATATTTAATTTTCTTTTATTAAATAGAGTATTTTCATACATAGTTTCTTAACATTAATTTCTTCCTGAGTTTTCTCATTTATTACATATATTTTGTATTTTATGATATATTTCATAGTTAAAAATTTCTAATATTTTATTAGCACTTCCTAGAGACTTTCTTTGAGGCTATCTTTAAGTTGTCTTCATCAATTCCTCTGCAAAAGTTTTTCGAAGTGTGAAGACTCGTCAGTGAAGAATTTGTGAAATTTAATTGAAATTACTGTATACATTTAAAATAACAATGTTCTGAAGTTTTTTAACCACTTAAAAAAACAATAATAATAACAATAAACTCTTTATTTAATTGTCCCGGGAACTAGTCCCTTAGGAACAAAATTATACAGAAAAATATAATAGGCTTTAAAGCCTTAGAGTAGTATATATAACCTTAGGCGTTGATGACCCAGAAGTTGTACTAAAAACCTAAACAAGCAAACAAATAGAGTAGTATAACAAAAATAAAGTAAATTAAAATAAATGGAAAAAGCTGAAAAATAATGAATAATAATTAAATAATCTTCTTGTGATGAAAAAATTAAAAATAAATTAAATAAGCTTATTGACATAAAATGAAAATAATTATGAGTTTGCAGCTTATAATATATACATATATACACTTATTTACTAATAAAATAAATGGAGCTTATATTTAAAAAATAAATACATAATAAAAGCCTTAACCGATTTAAAATTAAAATTGAGAATTTCTAGAGACTATTTACAATTGTTCGGGAAACTGGAGGGAGAGTACAGATAAATACACCTTTTAGAGTTTTTTTACTGTAAAATGATACAATAATCCGTCCTAGATATATAGGGAAAATATATCAACAGAAAAGTCAATGTTTCTATACACATTGATATTATCAATAAATTATATATCATGTATATAATATAAATACATTCAAAGGATGATATTCATATCATTACTTTATATTAGTAATTATTGAAAACGTCCACTCTAAGCCAGAAGAACTACAAGCTCGTTGTCTAATTGTGTGGTTAAAGTATGACTCCAGGAGATCCCAGTCACCGCATTACTGGCATTATAATAGGCTGAGCTTGGGCGTTTCAGCCGCAGACCCTCAGGACTCTGCGGGCAGGATGGCCGAGTTGTCTAACGCCTTCGAATACGCGTTGCTTCTGACAACCACGATAACCTGAAGCAGTAGATACTGAAGGAGTTCGAATCCTGAGTGCCAGGGGTTTTTTAACAACTCGGCATTAAATCCTGCCCAGGGAAAAAAACCGTATAGCTTTTCAATTCCATCCCCCATCCCTCATTGAAAAATTTTCTTAAAACATTAATACTACCGAAAATTATAAAAAAATTTATATTCTGATTTTATTTTCTATCTAATACCCAATTTATTCGTCATTGTCAATTGGATCTTGTTGTCTGGACAATTGTTCAGCCCCCCCCGTTTAACACGCTGGATTGTGGCGTAACAAGGTGGGGGCACAGAACAGAATGATTCGGACACAATTGGGAATGGCCCCACTGTTAGCTCAATGGTAAGAGCTCTTCAACGGAGATGCGGAGGTCCTGGGTTCGATTCCCGGACGTAGTCGAATCTTTTTACTTGTAAGTAAATTGTTAAAAAATTAAAAATTATTTAAAAATAATAAATGATTAAATTTCAAGATCATTGTTTATGTTTACCATTGTTATAAGTTACCACTTCCTTACACACTTAGCTCGGCAGGGTCCCATGTAATAAATAATTTCAAGCCAAAACAATGGTATTTTAAAGTAATAAAACTGGATTCCACATTTTTCAACAAAACGAAGTAAAACGTTTAACAAATCCCTTGATATTTTTTTTTTTTTTTTTTTTTTTTTTTTTTTTTTTTTTTTTTTTTTTTTTTTTTTTTTTTTTTTTTTTTTTTTTGGCCCCAAGATTTGTTAGCAAATCCTATTTCACCATCCCTTGATATATACCAACTTTATTTGAATTTATTGGATTTGATGCTTACTCACGTAAGTGTAGAAATTTTCCTGAAACTAGAGAATCTGTAGTCTATCAGGTGGCAGTGAAAATAATTCGCAAAACACCTATGATTTAACGAAAAACACACCATTGCAGGAAATTTGGTGTAGAATCAATGGTATATCTTTGTCAGTACTTATCTAGTACACACTCTATATGCAGAAGAAAGTAGAGTGTAATGAATTACGATTTCTGTTTCTGAAAATAACTTTACTGGTTTCTAATTTAGTCAGTTTTAATAATTTAAATGATGATAACCTGTCGCTGTTTTTAAATAAAAACTCTTCATTTTGTTGATATAAAAAAAAGTTATTTTAGGAGTTTAATGCAAATGTAAAATGTCCTTTGCTATTTTTTGATGCAGTTATATAAAAAAATCAGCTATCCCAATTGTAAATGATTCGGTTTCCCTCTGCGACAGATTGACTTGTTTGCAGATACTTTGAGGTCGGTATAATAACGTGTGAAGTGAAGGTATAGTTTGCGGGATGCGTGGCACTACCATATATATGTTGGTAAATACTTAGTAATCCACAATCTTACACTGACGAAACATTGAAAGCTAAAAACCGACCCGGTATCGCTTCTGTACTACAATACTACAAACTACAATTATTTTAGTTTGCATTATGCTTAACATCAATGTTCAAGACACATGTGCGTCTTAATTAAAACATACCTGCGAATCTCTTGAAACTCCAGAAAAACATTTTTATCAGAATTTAAATTAAACAAGTGGTTAAACTTACCTGCACTGTATCCCGGGAATCTTGGTTGAGTATTTCATGGTTTTCCCATGTGATACCAGCTCTCTTGACAGAGCCGGAACCTTTTATTCAATAATTCCCGACTATTTCTTAAAATCCTTCTCCCCCCCCCTCACACTCTCTCTTTATACGTGTGTGTGTGTGTGTGAATAAATATTTTTTTCGTAGAAATCAATTTTTATACGTTTTAATATTTTATTCTTAAGAGAAAAGATTGGCCTTGGCAGAGAATCGAACCAGGATCTCCGGCGTAGCTAGTGCAGTACGCTGCCTCTGCGCAACCGAGGCCGCATCCAAGTCAATCTTCTCTCTTCATTGCTCCCCTTACCCAGATCAATCGTATTTTTTGCGAATTTATACGAGGGGTTATGGGTCTAAGGATAGGACCATCCCCCCGTGGATAAATGATTTTGTTTTGTTTTTTATCACATTCTATTCAGTTGGTATAAGCCAAACGAGGGATAGTGGAAAGGTTAGTGAAGACGTAGGATCTAAGCCGAGGACAATTTGTTGCTAAGCTACCCCGCGACTGGAACTAACATTCGTTTTCATTAGAACTTGATTCGGTGTGACCGAGCTGAGGTCTGACAGTACAGGCCCGGCTTAACAGAACCAATATCCGATCCCGCTTCGCATCCCTCCTAATTAAATATCTTATTACCCTTATCCCATGAGTTATTGGCACTCCGTTTTAAATTTAACCAGACATTTAGGTGATTATTGGGGATATTATTCAAATATTATGGAAATTATTATTTTTGTTGAAACTAAATAAGCATACAAAAATAATACTGTCACTGCGATATAAAAATCTGGAACGGTGAGCGCACTACACAACTTTCACTTACCATCCTTCTTTCTTTGACTAAAAATAGACATTATTATTTTTTTAAATGGCGTACTTAAGTACTACCGAAAAGGGGACACAAAACTGGTTTCCCCAATAACAATTTTTTTTTATTCTATTGGAAAGTGGGTACCATCGTGAATATTTGATACAGTGGTTCCCTTCATTCAATTATGGTTTGAATGAAGTTGACCACACTTACTCGTTGAAATTTACGGGGATTCGTTTAATTTTTTTGGGGGGGTTTGTAGAAATAAAAATCGAGTTTTGGACAATACGATCGAGTTTTTCGACTATACCGTGACAAGGAATCCGTAGAAGGAGTTCATAATAAATTGGAACTAAATTTAGAGCACTTTTATGAAAATCACGGTGATAGCGTATACATCTCAGGGAGGGACAACTAATTCTTTATTTAAATCAATATTAAAGAAAATGGTGATTAAAGTAAATTTCATTCATTAAAGTTTATTAATCACTGTATGTTTTTTCCCCCGATCGATAAACATTTGAGCAGCAGATGTGAGTCGAGGCGAAGTGCGCGCCTTCTCTCGAAACAATCCTCCCGGCTTCTCTTTAAACATTTTTCCTAGTTTTCCATTTTTAAACGAAATTAAAAAGATTTTAATTTTTTATTTCGCTTTAACATAGTTACTACTAATTGCCATGGAAACTAATAGTTTCCGTAAAATAATCTGAAAGTAGAAATTATTATTTTCTTGCTACGTCAATATTTCGTTAAGCGGTCTTTTACCACTACATAGACTAAATAGTGTTATTTCTTGAATTCTAAGCTTTCCAACGTTATATTCTAACTACTTACTACTCATATTACCGGAAATTGAAATTTTTGTTTTGGGAAATCATATAATTTTTTTTCTTTTATTTGATTATTAAATCATATAATTGGACTTTTATTTACTCTATATAAACAAAATTAAAGGTACTTTATAGGGAGATTTTTTCCTTATAAGATCGTTTAAATGATGATAAAACCTACTTCATATACCTACACGATAGCCATTGGATAAATTGTAAAAGCTATACCTATATAGAAATTTAAATTCAAATATATAATTTTTTAGTTTAAAAAACTTAAGAAATAAGGAGTGGGGAAATTATTACCATTCTAACAATTCATCCGATTTTGACAAAATTTGAAACATATGCAGCTCTCCTGTGTTATACTAGTTTATTAAGGCTACTTCCACATAAATTTTATCATGAATAGCTTTTGTGTGGGGGGTGAGAAAGAATTAATTATTTTTTAGTTTAAACGACTTTAAAGAATTTCGACCCAGGTTTTTTAACACACTCGATTATTTAAACTTATACATGTCATATCCACTTAGATATGTATATAATAGTATATATAATAGGATATAATATATGTAATAATAGTGCCTATTATTTAAAATGCCTAAAAATTACAAGAAAATTGATTTTTTTATCCTTTAAGGCCCTTTTGATCATTGGCTATTGTGAGACTTTAAAGTACACGTCTTGATACAAACGCAGTTCCTCGGTTTCCGGAAGGGTAGAAGAGACAAAAATTTTAAAATTAAGTTTTCATTTACCATGAGTCGTAAATACACCTTCTATCGATCCACCTCCATGATATATTTACAAAAAGAAACTCGCAGTAAAAACCAAGCAAGCAGTAACAAAAAAAAACTCTAATATTGTAGAAATAAGGATTTTTTTAGGTCCCTTAAAAAATAAATAAACAATAATGAAACGAAAAATACTGAGAACTTTCAAGTTTTGCAATACAAATTATAATACTCTATAACTTATGGAGGTAACCATAAGTGAATAAATGGGGAAAAATGTGTTGCTGAACGGCGTTTACAAATTTATCAAAACACGTCGATTTCTAATCTAAGTACCAAGTAAGGTTGGTAAATGAAAGTTGTGTGTTGCACTCGTCGCACCAGATTTGATTTTTTTAAATACTAATTGATTCCCATTAAAATAAAATTTATTAAATCATTATAGAAATATATATTTACCATAGAATTTGTCAATTAAATCGAACGAAGCCCCATGGTTGTTCACGGTGGTTGGTTGTTCGGTACTAAATTAAATCAAGTAGACATTATGTAAGTACAGGGGAGCCCAAACGAAGTATTCATCCGTCCCTTCATTACGGGGCAGTTGTCTCGGGACAAATTACCCACAGCCTGGATCCTGGCCCCCAACAAACAATCACTACCACTGTCTCATTAGTCACTTCTCTCCATGCCAAACTTTAGCATTACCGCTATGTATTTTGTCAGTTTCTCATTTATATAACTTATATAACTGGAATAACATGCTGTCATTCGTGTAATTACGTAACGGGTTTAGAATTCATCATATCCCCTAATTTAAAGGAAAATGTTTTAAATAAACATGAAATGTGTGGTATTGTTTTATGAAATTCTCGAATATAAATGAAGGAAAATATTTAAATAAAGTTTAGCTCAGAATTTGTCATCTCAGTGAATAAATGGTTGTCAAGTATCCTTACTTTTCAGAGCACAGTATTGGTATAAAATCAGGATCTCATTATCAAGTGTCTAAACATTGTCAAAAATGCCATAATAATGACTACTAATAACGGACATTAACCATCTGAACAGATCTAATCAATAATATAAGTTATTAGAGTTGAATAATTGTTCACCGACCCGTTACAACTTATTTAATCGAAATTATCATAACTAAATTTCAAATGAGTGTATGGCTGGTGAACTGGGAAATCCTTAATTTTTTTTACTATCATTCCCATTTTTACCAGATCATATTCAGTTTTTAAAAAATATTTTACTTTACTATTACTTGCATTCCTTTTTATTTATTCTTATTAGTAATATTAAGTATTAATTAATCATACCACAAACGAAACCTCTGTTCATCGAAGAACAGGCCATTCTTCGTTAAAATGTTTAATACACAGGAAATTGTTTAGCAAGAAAAAGAAACAAATTTAAAAAATGTTCTAATGCGACTGACCAGACAACTGATATTATATCAATTTTTCATAATGATGGATTTATCGTTTGATTTTTAAGAGAATTATGAAATTTTCTCGAAAGTCCATATTCAAAGCGATACTAAGGACCTATCATATATCTGTCTTTACCCTAGGCTCAAAAGTTTTTAAAGAATCTGCAGTTTCTTATTAAAATTATAATTTTTTTTTTTTACCGCCAGTTTACGACACTGAGTTCAATTAACTTTATTGAATTTTAATTTTTATTAAACCCTCTGAACCCTTCTTATTTATTAATCATACCTCAAACGAAACATCTGTTCAACGAAGAATGGCCTTTTCTTGATTTCGTTTGAGGTATGATAAATAAAAAGGAATGCAAGTGATAGTAAATATAAAATCGTAATAGACAGCAAACGTATATATATGTATATATATATATATATATATATATATATATATATATATATATATTTTTTTTTTTTTTAAAGGAAATCCGGGTACAAATCCCGGACATTTTGTAAGGCCAATATTTTCTCTTCTTATAAAAGATATTTAAAAATTATAATAATAATTTTATGTTTCCATGAAAGAGAAATATTGAATTATATATGCTCGTATATTCGAATTCAATAAAAACTTAATGCAACTGGTATGAGCTATATATTTTTAATACAAATTACTTAATAATGAAGGAATATAAGGTGGAGAGGAAAAGAAGGTGGCCTAAAGTGTTAACTCAGCATAATTCGCGTCCACAACTTTTAATCCTTCTTTTAAACTAGAATTGGGGATATTTTTTTCAGTAAGACAAGAATAATTTGGCTCTTAAGCCTAAAATTTATTGACGTATGCAGGGTGATTGATTTCTTAATGGCTAAAATCTAAGAGGAAACTAAAGAAGTAATTTTTAGCGAATCAGCTCACTTGATACTTGGTCCGATTCCTAACGGGAAAGAAGTTAATCCAATTCTTTGTTTTCTTAAGGGTGTCTTTTCAATCAGGATTTCACATCCTTGCAGGGGAAGTAGAAAAACTCCAACTTCAGTACAAAGAAGTAGTACTCCAATGGATAGCGGGAAATTTCGGGCTGTATGGTAACGATGTAGCAGGCTCACAAAGGAGAAGGGTGCCTGAATACCTGCTGAAGAGTTTGAGCAGAATTTATTCAATCTACTTCAGCAGGCGATCTCCATAGACAAAGCAGCACTACGACAAAAATGTAATGATACCCTCCCAGATAATGACCCAAAACATGCCTACTATAAAATGACTAGATAGGAGCAAGTTGTTTACTTTTGGCTCAAAACGAGACGTAACAAGATGAAGACTCATGTTTATTAAAAAAATCAATATTATGGAGAGCTCTCTCTGTCAGAACAGTAGACCAAACTACAGAGGATATCCTTCTGACGTGCCCTTATTGGCTGGACAGCAGGAAGCAAATCTCGCCAAATCCTGTCGACTTGGGGACCTTGCTCTACGGTGATCGGGCGATCTCAGAAAGACCATTGAGTTTATATTTTTAATCCCAGACCTGGCCATTAGAGGGAAAGAGGAAGAAGGAGAACTCCTTTTCAATAAGGATTCGGATCATGCATCATATGAACTTTTTTATTGGAAATCATGCCTAAAATTACTTTCCAGAGTTTGGCCATTAACAACTAAGAATAGTCACTTTAATGGATGAACAGCAAATTAAGGTCGAATAAAGTAATACGTTGAATATATGTATTTAACTATTGTATTATTTATATGTATGTAATTATTTTACTTGATTGCAAGAAACAGCGCCTCAACTATTGTACTGAGCCAGTAAAGTTGAGTAGGGGCTTGTAACCTGGCTATATTCGGATTTTAAAGGTGGTTAGCAGATCTTGGCAAGTTACTGATGGCTCAACTGAGTAACACTGGGGGAACAAAAAAAAAGTTGGAAGAGTGGGGAGAATTGTTTGTTTAATTAACGTCCCTTTTACCACTAATCGGACTAATCGGACGATACTACAGTGGGAGGGTTAAAATTTGCCTATCCAGGTATAATTAGGATAGGGATCTTTAACGAGTACCTGACATCGTACATTCATGACATCCATTTTATATCCTATCTGAGGGACGGCATAGCCAAGGATTTTTGTACTCCCTTTAAGATACCTATGGCCACCGCGCAACCTGCGACCTTTAGTATTGTAAACTGCTATGCTAGCCACTGCACCACAGGTGACCCCAAAAATGTGGGGAGAAATGTAGCAGGTTGAACTTGTTAATTTTCTTAAAATAATTTAATATTTAGATTACACCAGATTCGCTTATACATTCTTTGTAACATATCTTTCCTGAGCTTGGATATTTAAAGAATATCCTTGAGTTATATATTTCTGTTGAAGTGTCCGGGATATGAGATGGGGTCAGAAAGCGAATATTTCCTTTTCTCCTTGCTCGCCTGGCTTTTGTTGATACATCATTTCCTCCGAACAACGCTTCTCTATAGAAGCCATATTATGTTTATTTTGTACCCCCTCATCTCGTCTGTATCTTTACATTTCGTTACTATTATAGCAGTCAAGAGCAAACTTCGCATGGTTCATTACTTTATTTTTAACACCTTCATATTTGCATGGATTTCGTTTTTTCGTTAAATTCGATCTCTTACGTAAGTTTCTGATTTTTGAATTTTGTATACCAGTATAACAATAAATCCTCTTACAATATTTATATATGTAAAATGGAGGTCCCGAGCCTGTACGATGTCAGTAACTCGTTAAAGATCGCGATTCTAATTATACCTGGATAGGTAAAATTTAGCCCTCCCGCTGTATTATCGTCCGATTTGGCTTAGTGGTAAAAGTGACGTTAAACAAACAAACTAAAAACGGTCTTAAGTGCTATATTAAATATCAAAATTAATGTATTTAGACAAAAATCATCTTTAGTATTGGTTGCTTGTCGTAATAACTTAAATTAAAAAAAAAAAAAACTCTATACAGTATTATTTACCCAAGTGGGTAAAATCATTCTCTTCAATGTCTGGACGTACTAAGGTAAAAAATATAAAGTTTTCATTGATATGATTTCAAATGTATCATTTGGCTCTCCAAATAAAATTGATCGCTTCAACTATCAACCTTTATGGTAGAGCGAAAAGCCTTATTACCTGGAAGAGCATTAATAATTTTACAACTTGAGACAAAGGATTTGTCCAGTTCATTCACCGCATTCACAGCCCACTAACACTTGACCGTGCTATAAAAAGGGGAGCGTGTTTACGATTGGCCGGCGGCAGTATGAGGCTTTCCGGAACTTTTATTATACTTTTAATGAAAGAGAAAAAGGAAACTGAGTCGTATATTATATAGTCTTGCTAGTAAAACGCTTTTTAACCAATAAGCGTAAACTTGCACCTTTTAAGCTCCGGGCCTAAAATATTATTTGCCGCATTGAAGAAAGTGATGACGGTACTATCTTACGTTTCTAACTCTAATGCAGTCTTTATATAACTTATGACAAGTGGATTTCCTAAAATAAAAAAAAAATTTACTTACGTTCCATAAGTAATATAAGAATACTCTGTGCCCATTAGACTGCGTATCATGTGTATGCGCATTAGTCTGGGCATCCTGAAGATGTGAAAGGGACAACCAGACTGCTAAGAACTGGTATACTGTTTACAAGTGTGTAGGAATAGGCGAAAATTTGGCTAATATCTGCATGATTAGGTGAGTTTTGGAAATAATACGAGACTTTGAAGCCTAACCTTCTATATCTGGTATACTGTACATTGGACATAAAGTTAGAGCTGATTCCTCAACAATAAAAACTAATTTAGATTTTTTTTTTGTTTTTTTATATTTCCTGTTGAAGAATTTATTAATTATGAACAAAAAAGAAAAAGAAATGAATTGATAAACAAGCTTGCAAATCACTACTGTACACTGGGACTGAAGAGGATATACTAGTGGTGTCCTGGAAATGGACTGCTTATCCACTTAAGCTCTGTACGTTTGTTGCTGAAGTGCTCTCAACCCATCTTTTCGGGTTTTTAATAACAGTGATGCGACTAAGATAAAAGCACTGGGATCTCCTAGAGCCTTGGTTTGCCTTTCAAAAGTTGGCGGAAAAGCATGAGTCACAGGGATGAACCACGTACATATTATCAATATTCTTTACATGCCATTTTCTTTGCGTTGTGTGTAAACAGTATTATTCTTTACCTTGAAGGAAAATAATTTATTACTTAATGCTATTTATTTAATACTAAAATAAGGAATATAAATACTAAATAAGAATAAAACTTC
This sequence comes from Aelia acuminata, assembly GCA_911387785.2. Classification (NCBI taxonomy): domain Eukaryota; kingdom Metazoa; phylum Arthropoda; class Insecta; order Hemiptera; family Pentatomidae; genus Aelia; species Aelia acuminata. The sequence continues at coordinate 116,818,913 of OU426980.1, read as the reverse complement.
AAAATACTTAAAATATCGATTGTCAGTCGATTGTGAAACACGATATGTTTCAATTCAAATTTAAGAAAAGACGAAAGAAAGTTTTACAACTGCACTAAGAAATACACCGAAATTTAATTATTTTCTTTGATATGTATCCCTTAACAGAACTTATAATTAAAAATATGATTCTCTTTTATTATGTCTTGGCATGGTAGGAGCTTTAAAAATTAAAACGAGGGGTGACTTTGTTGGATATGTTGGGGTTTCCCAAAAGTCTGGATTCAGTTGTAGTTAGGCATTTTATTTATCTTCTAATTTTTCAGTATTCCTAACTTATGATGTATAATAGCACTCCAACCGTTAGTTACGAATCGTTTACATACTCTTGACATTATTTATATTCTTTACCGTAAAATGGATAGACCTAATCATCCACGCGTAAAAACACTTCCCTGATCAGGCAGTTTCCAATGTTGAATTAAAATAAGTAAGAATGTGCGACAAATGTATATATATATATATATATATATATATATATATATATATATATATATATATATATATATATATATATATACTTCTTAAAAATATATATTTTTAATTTCTTTGAGTTTTATTTTAATAGGCATACATATATAGCGTGAATGAGTTCTTAAGGTCTGTTCACACACACGGCTATATTTTTGGGACAAAACGTTGCTTCGTCCAAATAAAAACTGTTCTGTAGCTGTTCACACAGCTATTTTTTCTATCAATGCTAGGGTGAAAATGTATTTCACTTAATCGGTGAACTACATTCACATCCTATGATTCACTAAACCATAAATTTAACCGTGTAACCTGGCGGTGAAAAAGCGAAGGATCGTTTTATGCTAGAATTCGTTCCAAAAATATAACCTTTTTTTTAGTTTTGAGTGTGGCAGATTTTATTTTTTTCAAATAAAAAGAAATGCTTGGAAATACTGTTGAAGGTAATCTTGTCCATTGCCGTTTCTTGACGGTCAAACTGACAGTGACTTAGTATCCAATAAAACTCAATTGAAGCCCCTTCCTCGGCTTTATCGATTAATGATTTTTCTAAATGAGTCAACTTCTATATTATTGTTACTCGCAGACCTCAGTGATGGCTGTGGAGCCTGTGTTTGGCTTGGGACTATTTAACTTTAAAAAGGTTATTTTTTTTAAGACCTAGTCTGATTGTTTACTTCTGAACCTTTTTTTTTTTTGTTCTCTGCAAAGTCAGCTATACGAAAATAACTACCGAATAATTCAATTCCTGTTTCTTTTATTCCTCCCAACCTTGATCCTTCAGTAAAAATATCGAGTCTTTCCTTTTCTGGATACTTCTCCGTAACGGTTTCTACATCAACAGAGATAAATACTGCATGTTCTTTAACAAGATTACTAAGAACTAGAACTGAGGTGGATACTACTTGTACTATACAGCAAGTGGTAACCTCCTAAATTAGTGGTAGTATCTTAAGGATACTTACAATGACATCCTTTTGATCCAGGTCGAATAACTGTTTCACATTGAAGTAGAAAATACATCCTTAGAAAATTACATTCCGTATAAGCGAAAACAGAAGTGGCCGCACTCAAGATACAACTGGGTCATGCCTTACAACTAACAAACCTGAGGTTAAGTTAACAATCTATTCTTATGTGTTTAGGGCTGTTTTGAGAATTAGAATGAAAAACATTTAAATCAACAATTAAAAGCCTTGGAGTGCTGATACAGTTCTGGAAAAAATAAGACCGTAGGAAGTTAGTGAATATCATTACAAAGAGAGTAAAGGTTTAAAGAATTGAAATTTTCTCTGCACTTTCAGTTTTCTTACTGGTTTCCCTGGTTGAAGTCGGTTTTTCCTACTTCCCGACGAAGAATTCAAAGTCAATAGAAGTGTTTCATGCATGCAGTTTCAAAGTCACCGAAGTGGTCAAAGTTACTTATTGTAGGACCAGTCAAGTTAATTACAAGTCAAATTAAAATACAAAGCAGGGACTGACTACTTAAACATACATTTAACAGATATTTCATACAAATATCAGACTATTATTGGAATCAATATTCCAATGATCTGTGAAAGTTCATAATTTCGAAATGTTATAAGCGTGGCAATCAGCTTTAATTACAGAAATATTATCAATAACACAAGCAGTGACACATATTATGTTGTGTTAACTAGTGACCATTAACAGAGATGTATGATTCTTTCTACTCATGGAACTATCCATAAGTAGCCTAAATAAGTGCAAGCGTTCCGGAGTGGTTCACACAGATCCTCAGGTCTAAAGGCCTGCGTAGGTAAAAAGAAATGAATTTTGATTCTTCTCCGGTTGCAACGCCTGTGCAGTTTTATTTGGACTGTAGCTCCGGTTTATGTGCCGACCCTATTGTTAGACCTTTTTATTGAATAAATTTAAAATAAAACACGTTTTGTTTATTCTGATTTGATTTGACATGATTTCAAAATAAAACGATAAATTAATTTTCATAATTGTAATCGCTAATTGATATTTTAATGGCCTCGTTCCATTTTTAAACGAAAAGGCCTTTAAATCATTTGAACTTCCCATTCAACTAATAAAAAATATTAACAGTCGAGAGCAGGATTAAAAAACCTTAATTAAACTTCTTTCAGTGCTAGTAACAGTTTTTAAATAACTGTTACTTCCAGAAGGGGGGAAAAACGCAGCAAAACGGGGAAAAGTTATCAAGCAAATTATTACTAGGAAATTATTAAGCCTGAAAACGTCATCTTAGAAGGAAAAATAAAGAAGAAAAAAAAGAGTGTAAGAGGAAAGTTGAAGGGATTCCGTGAACACGATTAATTTCCTTGACTGATGAGAAGGCTAAACGGGAAATTTCTCAAATTTATAAACAGGTGGCACTCATAAAAAAATTATTCAAACTATAAAGCAAATTTTCAAAAGACAGAAAAGCATTTAATTTTTTTTTTAATAAGTGAGCATATAATATAGAATTATTCGGCCCCAAAAGTACCGTATATAAGTTCTTGCTTATTAAAGTACATTAAAAAAGCCAAATTTTCGCCTATTATGGCATCTTCAGGGTTTTAATTATTACTAAGAATGTCTGATCTTACTTGTCTGACACTACCACCTTTAACCTAAAAAAAAAATATCACGACTCAAGCAGTGCTATAGTTCACTTCAGCATCCAGAATCGACATCATATTTCATGTTGTGTTAACTATTGACCACGCCTTCTTAACCATTCAGACAACCGTGGGGCATCTGCATATATATATATATATATATACTTCTAAACCATTGAGCTGGTTAGTGTGGGGCCTGCCCCAGTCAAATCAATATATATATATATATACTGGGGTAGGCCCCACACTAACCAGCTCAATGGTTTAGAGCGCTGCAACGGTTATGCAGAGACCCGATTTCGATTACCGGCTGTGGGCAATGTTTTATCCTCAGATAAAATTAATTTAATACTTAATATTTAAAAAATAATTAACCGTCTATATATAACGTGTAGATATTATGGTTGTATAATTGAAACAATCATACGGTCGACCCGTTGAATGGATACTCAATATTCTGTCATTCTTTCATGGGGAGAAATAGAAATACTCATAACCATATTTTTCTTTTGTTCTTGAGGAGTAGCAACAGTTTTTGTTGGACTCCTCCATTCATCCGCAAATAATTTCGGTAATTTGTAGGATCGAAATTTAACCCTTTTAGGAAAATTTTATGTGCAATTAATTTCCCTTTGTAAGCCAATCTTTATGACAGGCTTTGCGCTTTCGTTTCCTTTACATTTCATGACTGCACAGAAGCCGACTAAAGCAATTTCTTCTTGCTATCTCTCGACTGAGTTAATCTTCGTAGCGTTTGTGTGTCCTAGCCTTCTGGTTTATCTGACAAGTATACGTTAGCGTCTGTGCCAGAACTCATGTTAATAGAGGGCCAATTATAAGACCAGGTTGATTTATAATTGTGAGCTTATGTAGTACTATATATTACCAGTGTATTATGAAAGTTTTATAAGAAAGGCATACAAATTTTGCTTTTCCCTTAAAAAAAATTAAGCTTTATGCCAACATTTAATTGTATTCATTTTTCTCCATATCTTATAACATATAAATTTCGCTGATGTATTACCTCTTTTTGTTAAAAATCACCAAAATTAGCCTGTTCCTCTGATGTTTTACGTATTTAAACATTTCGAATAGGTTATTTGAACCCAAGACAGAAAAAATAAATGTTATTACAGTCTTCATAGTCATTTGTCATTACTATCTATACTGCTAAAATATGAATATGGGTATTGTCAATTATATGTAATTTATTATAAATAATGATTAATTAGCAATAAATCTCCCCTTTTGCCACAACTGTTTATTTTCTACATCACAACATTAACGTTTCGGGGCTGTGTCCCCATCTCAAAACATATAATCTTACTTTCTATACTATGCAAGCATAAAACATGTCCATATTTTCTTTTAGTTTCCTGGATACTTTGTTCATATGGTTTCTGCTTGCTATGTTTTGAAAATGGGGAGACAGCCCCGAAACGTTAACAATGTTGTGATGTAGAAAATAAACAGTTGTTGTGGCAATAAGCAAGATATATTGCTAATTAATCATTACTTATAATATAAAAATCGTCCAACCAAATTTAGAAGAAAAATAAAAGTAGCTTATTATCTCTAAATCTTTAATTTTATTTTATTGTAAAATGCATTAAAAAAAAATAGTACAAATAAGATTGTATTTGACCTCAGAAAACATTTTAAAAGGTTTTTTCACTCTCATCTCATATATGTAATACTGCTCTCAGTGGCTGTTGGTTACTATGCTGCGTGTGGTGGTCTAAAATCTTTGTCTACAGTGCATATTGCATGTGCTTGATTTGACTGAGCTCTGGAGACAATCTGAGAAGTAGCAGATGCCTAGGTTTCCAAGACATAGATGAACGACTCTTACCCAGGGTGGTCTCTCGTGTTTCTATGGGCTTTGGCAGAATATTCGACACTTCATTTATGATCTGTTAGCCACTATAAAAAGAGTTGTTGTAATATAAATATTTCTGCCATCACTTTGAGTTTTAAAGGGCTGAGATCCACTAACAGGTTTCTTATTGGTCCTTCCGATTTTTCTGGCTTAATACCAAACTCTGGGAGAAGCCAACTTCATTGGCGATACCCATTTGCTGGTATCCTTGATCGCTCAAACCAACGATAAGATTGCCAGTGTTGTGTTCAATATGAGGTCTTTGCATATTTAAAAGGAATCTTAATGGATTATAATTGAAAAAAGTCGAAAACGATTGCTTGTTTGCATAATGAGTATTGTTCATGTTGACTATCAATTAGCCAATCCTTAAATTAAGAATACTTTTTATTTTCATTTTATATTTTCCAACAAAAAAGAGAATCCATAACAAACACAAAAATAAAGTTGGCATTTTTAAAACTGAATAAACTAAGCATTAATCATTAACATCCTAATCTATATTTAATTAGTATATATTTAATTTTTTCGATATTCATCAAATATAAAATGTATTATCTATTTATTTTTATCTTAAAAAAACCTTTTCCGAAGAAATCAGCAGACGTCTGAGTATTACGAAGAGATTAGCCTATTCCTCTGATGTTGAACTAAGCCTCTTGGAACGTCGGTTACTGAAAGAGAACATTTATTGATGTTTTTTTGAAGACATGCTCATTGAGGACTGGAAACCCTTGGGATTGGGATCTTTGTGTGATACGATACCGCTGAGCCTTCTTCCTCCGGATCAAATGGAACGGTTAAGATCACCCTTAAAAGAGAACGTTACTCGTATTCCCTTTCCTATTATTCTTTCCTTCTTGGAGGCAACGTTTGTAACATTTTGAACACCATATATATATAAAATCTGTAAAAAATATATTATAAGGAAGTAGACGTTCCCTTCCGACACAAAACTATTTAAGTATATAAAATGTCGACATTTTCAAAGTCAAAAAGTACTTGAATAAATAAAAAAAAAATTATTCAATAAAATATAGAGCTGTTTTTTCTTTAGGTTTGATAATTACACACCGCGCTTATCAATCCTCCACACATATAAGACAATGTTTAACAATATGCCTTTCCACTTTACTTACAGAGAATTTAATCAGTTGGTGATGGCTGTAATTATTTTTCCTCGTAATTTCCATAGTCAAAATATCCCCCGAAAATGTTCTCGGTAAAAATATCGGCTTACATAATATTCTCTCAAAACACATTGCCCCGAAATAGATCTCTTTGTTTTGCAAGCTCTCGCAGGAAGACATCATGGCCTATACAATATTATATAGTCACGATGTAATATTATTGTGAGTCTGAGGTGCTCTGACGTAACGTATTTAAATGTAAATGGGAGTTGGTCTGCCGTTGGGCGAACGGGGGAATAATATGTTTTAAAAAAAAAAATTATGTATTTTATTTTAGGGAAATATTTAGTGGGTTTATATTGTGAACCGATATTTTTACTGAGAATATTTGTTCGGTATAACGCTTAAGTGAAACTATGCGCCCAAACATTTTAATAAAATTAAAAAAGTTACCTATTGTTATTTTTTTTAAATTCCTAACACCTTGTATGTCAGTTATATAAGAGGTAAAGTAAAATAAGCTGTGGTTCAAAACTGTTAATTTTTCTGGTAAACCCATTTTTCTGGCTAAAGCCCGGAAGACCAAACTCTAGAAGAAGCCAACTGCATTGGCAATACCATTTACTGGTATCCTCAATCGCTCATAGTAATGATAATATTGAAAATGTTTTATCAATATAATGTATTTCCACCGATAAACAAAATATTAATGGATAAAAATAGAAAAATGTCGAAAACAACTGGTTGTTTACATAATGAGCATTGTTCATATCGACTATCATTAAGTCAATCCTTAATTAAAAATAAAGAATACGTGTTATTTGAATTTTATATTTCCAACAAATAAGAGAATCCATGACAAACAAAATGAATTTTTAAAACTGAATGAACTGAGCATTAATCATAACCTTTGATAAATGGCATATTTTACTTGACGACAGAGGACTAATTTTCTTATTATTATGGCGTTGTTTTATTATTCATGTCAATTTTTAACAATTATTGATTACGTTGTTACTTTTGAGTTTCTCTTCTTGAATGTTGTAAGTGATTAAAAACTTTTGATGAGTTTCAAAGTTGTTTGAAACAATCTAATTGATTCACCTTGATTTTACTTTCAATTAAGTTTTTCTTTTACACAATATTTCTCCTTGCCTGACTGAATCGAAAATTCGAATTACTAAAAGTGACTCCAATAACTAAAAAATGATTTAAACTTTGAGGCATTGCGCCCAAATTTAGCATTTATTTATTTATTAATTTTGCCCAAATTTATTTCAATAATCATCTTTTGCTTGTGCATTTAATATATCCGTGTCATAAAACCATAAGTGTGACCTCGATTTAAGAATAATACTCTGTTAAGATTGATATATAAGGAGAAGAGAGCAAGTGCATTAGTCCGGTATTTCTTATTATGTGCACAATTATTTTATTACATCAACTGCCTTCTGTTGTGTAAAGTGCTAACTTCATACCTTCTAGCTTTAATCTTGTTGATTTAGGTTTGGAGTAAAGTTGAAGGAGTTAAATATTATCTCAGTTCATCGCCTCTGTATTTTTAAAAACGATTTTTGTCATTCAAGGAACGAAATAAGTGGTTGGAGTTCTTTACTTACCACAATAAAAAATCAATTCCCTGAAAAGTATTTTAGAAGAGGTTTATACACTTCCACATTTAGGCGGGGCAAGTGCGTAAATAGGAAATGCAACCTTTGTTCCACCACCCTGATAGCACTTCATAGTATGTAATATATATATATAAAGCAATATAGTTGAGACAGCTGAAAAAAATAAATAGTTTAAGGTTTAAAATGCATTTAAAAAATCTGGTGCGATGCGCGCAACACAACTTTCACTTACCAACTTACTTAGATTAGAAATTGACGTGTTTTGTAAAATGCCATTTCTCAAAGTCACTAATTTTTCCAACATTTATTTACTTATTTTTGTTTGTATTTGCTCTTTAAAGTACGCTAAATTTTTTTTTAGTCGTAAATAAAAGTTTTTATTTGTGATGATTTGGCATTGCAAGCATAATACTTCAAGTCGTCTGATTTTATAATTCTTCATGTAGTTGTTGAAAACTTCATATAGTTACCATAAAACAAATATTTTCATTCAATGAACAGAACATCTTTAATTATAAACAATCGTCATTAAAGGCGCATGCGTGGGCTAGCGTGTTTCATGAGCAGGGATATTTTTCTTTTTTTTCTCGGGTAGGTATATGTTTACTTAATTTTTTTCATATTTCATAGTTAGTCATTTCTTATTTTTAGACGAAACGAGAGACAGATAATTTCTCCATATAAGCAAAAACAAAGGTACTTTATAGGAAAACAAAAAAGGCCCCTTCCCCATTTAAGCACCCTTCAGAACATTCTAATAATGATAAAGCTTACCTGATATTAAATAATACTTGATTCTCATTAAACACAACGAGTTTAATCAAAATCGTTAAAGCAATTTTTGAGAAAATCGAAAAAAAAACAACGTAAAAATAGGGAAAAAAGTTATGAAATAAAGTGATCAATTATTTGATCATTGATTGATCAATTATGATGAAATTTTTACTGTCATATCACGGGCATATTGCCGAAAAATACAATATCTGTATTTCATTTCAAAAGGTATTACGGGATTGTTAAAAAGGGTCCAATATATTATTTAAAAATCAAGGAAAACGTGTAATCAACTGAACGAAAAAAAAAAGATTATCAAGATTAAGAAAAGTATCGGAGAAATTGTTCCATTAACAAATTAAATACATTTTCCTGGTAAATCATGAAAGAAAGGAGGTATTTAGTACCTTTTAGGAATCATCGCTTTAATTAATAACTGAGATACTCTTGACAATTAATTTAAAAACATATTGAGCTAATGACTGAATTTCCTTTATAATTATATTATACTTATACAGACTTATATTTTAATACTAATTATAAATATATTTAACATAAAAACATTTAATTATAAGTAGTTGTTAACTTCTTTATCCTACTGCAATATTCCATAATTCTCTTAAGGAATGCTTTATTGGTGCGATTCTCCCGATTATCATTCAATGATTCATCCATTCATTCCAAGAAGCTGAGCATCGAGTACGAATTCAGTGTTTGAATATAACTATGTGTATATATCGATTTTCTTCTTATAAAATTTCATTATTATCCAAGTATTTGTAAATATTTGAAAGTATCTTCTAAATGTACCTGTGTATCTCCGAACAAGGGCGATGACGTATTCCTCCTCTACTCGATGAAATTTTACTGTGAAGTGGAAGTAGAATTTGCTGTCTGTCCCATGCTTACCTTCGCGTTACCTTGTTCAAAAGCTCCTCCCCTCAAGTCTTGGTGTTTCTTGTCCAAACTTTAACGCATGGATGTGGATGTGACCAGGATCACCTCAACCACCAGGTATTTGCCTGATACTTAAATTGGTCGACGTTCTTGAACGTGAATGTTCCCATAAACACTGGCAGTCAATGCGTTGTTTGGGCTCCCGGCCCTTATATTTGAACCTTTTCTTCTCTTGGTTCACATACATCCCCATTACACGGTGGGCCAGACCCCCTTACCGTGCACCCCCCCCACATCCCTATAAATTGCATATCGTTGTGTTCCTTGTGATAAAAGATTAAGAAAAAGCCAATGTTCCCAGAAAAAAAAATGGCCGCACTAACCGAAAATGGCGTTCAAACATGGCGGAATGACGACTTTGATTTTAGTTAGTTTTTTTATTACTGACATTCACCATTATGCTTAATTTCGCCATAACTGGTATTTTATTAAAGCTAGATAGTTCTAGATTCAGAATAAATAAACAAACGTTCTAAAATAATTAGTCTTGACAACATAAAATACATTTAAAATCAATTTTTTCAAGTCTCTCGCGTAAAAGTTAAAATTCCAAGTTAATTTGTGATTAAACGGCCATCGTTAACGAAAAACACCCTGAAGTAAAACATCTGGAGCAATTGTTCTTCTTTAAAAATCAGTGGTAAAATTTCAAAAAATATCAACTAGTTTCATAGAAAATGGACCTACAAGGCAAAAAGGCGCCGGTGACTCGGGCGCATCCAGTCCTCTGCCACATCGTTCAGTTCTCATACATCATATAATTACAGTGGGTTTACGATATTATTTTGAATGTATAATCAAGCCTATGTAACTGCAAGTTTTTAATTTACAGAAATAATTAATATAACCTTTATTTTTTTTTTATTTTATTTTTTATAAATCTGATAAATAAAGGATATATATCTGATCAATAATAATGAATCAGTCGCAGATTGCACATTATCTAAACCTCACTTATATTGACATAAACTAGTTATCTTGAAATTAAATAATAGTGTTCTCATGGTAGTAGTTGGGTTACTGACACTGGCTTCTGATCATTCGTGAAATTTGAAATAAATGCATTTTTGCAAAGTATTGATTATTTACAGATTTAAAAACAACCCAAATAAAAAAGATAAATAAAAAGTTCTGTTTGTTCGTTGATATGTAGAAATTATTCGTAATACAATTTAGGAAGTATATACATAACACAATTTAATAGCTCACAACAATTAATGAATTAATAGTTACACGATGTGTGTTTGTGTATATATATTTATATATATATATATATATATATATATATATATATATATATATTTATATATATATATATATATATATATATATATATATATATATACATACATACATACATACATACATACATACATACATATTATGATTAATTTAAAATTAAACCACTACTGGAGAGGAAAACCAATCAAAACATGTTAGTATTCATGCATCTAATGATCTATAATCCACGAAGTTGTGGCCTTTTTCGGTTTCTGGCATATAACTACACATCAAAAAGTTTACTTTCTCTTTTTTTCTAAAAAAGGGTATACTAATACAAATAAAATGAAATATTTGGAGTGGTGATCGGATTAGTTATTTAACCAAATTCGAACATGAAAGATCGGTAATTTTTATCATTTTGATGAAAACTCATGTTCCAACGCCTATAACTCGACAATATGTGCTCTAAATGAAAAATGTCCCAGATAAAAGTTTTAGGACATTAAATATAGCATAAAATAAGCCCATTTATTTTAAAATTAATTTATTCCTGCGTAGAGATACAAATGAAAAAGTGAAAGTATTTGTAGCGCTTACTTCATACTTTTAACTACATCTTCATTCCTTCCTATATCTACATGTCAAAAAGTTTACTTTCTCCTTTTTTCGAAAAAAGGGTATACTAATACAAATAAAATGAAATATTTGGAGTGGAAATCGGATTAGTTATTTAGCCCAATCCGGACATCAAAGATCGGTAATTTTTACCATTTTGGAAAAAACTCATGTTCCAACGCCTATAACTCGATAATATGAACTCTAAATGAAAAATGTTACAGATAAAAGTTTTAGAAAATTAAATTTAGTATAAAACATGCCCATTTATTTTTAAATTAACTTATTACTAAGTAGAGATACAAATGAAAACGTGAAAGTATTCGTAGCGCTTGATTCCTTCTTTTTGTGAAAACTAAGGGGATATGATATAATATTGACAGAACTAACTATTTAGATGGGCTTATTTCATGCTAAATTTAATGTTCTAAAACTTTTATCTGTAACATTTTTCATTTAGAGTACATATTGGCAAGTTATAGGCGTTGGAACATGAGTTTTTTCCAAAATGGTAAAAATTACCGATCTTTGATGTCCGGATTGGGCTAAATAACTAATCCGATTTCCACTCCAAATATTTCATTTTATTTGTATTAGTATACCCTTTTTTCGAAAAAAGGAGAAAGTAAACTTTTTGACATGTAGATATAGGAAGGAATGAAGATGTAGTTAAAAGAAGGAATTAAGCGCTATGAATACTTTCAGGTTTTCATTTCTATCTCTAGGCAGGAATAAGTTAATATTAAAATAAATTGGCTTATTTTATGCTAAATTTAATGTCCTAAATCTTTTATCTGTGTCATTTTTCATATAGAGTACTTATTGTCGAGTTATAGGCGTTGGAACATGAGTTTCCACCAAAATGGTAAAAATTACCGATCTTTGATGTTCGAATTTGGCTAAATAACTCTTCCGATTTCAACTTCAAATATTTCATTTTATTTGTATTAGTATACCCTTTTTTCGAAAAAAAGAGAAAGTAAACTTTTTGATGTGTAGTTATATGCAAGAAACCGAAAAAGGCCACAACTTAGTGGATTATAGACCATTAGATGCATGAATACTTACATGTTTTCATTGGTTTTCCTCTCCAGTAGTAGTTTAATTTTAAATTAATCATAACATGTATATATATATATATATATATATATATATATATATATATATATATATATATATATATATATCGTGTGACTGTTAATTCATTAATTGTTGTGAGCTATTAAATTGTGTTGGGTATATACTTCCTAAATTGTATTACGAATAATTTCTACATTTTAACGAACAAACAGAACTTTTTATTTATCTTTTTCATTTTGATTGTTTTTAAATCTGCAAATAATCAATACTTTGCAAAAATGTATTTATTTTAAATTTCACGAATGATCAGAAGCCAGTGTCAGTAACCCAACTACTACTATGAGAACATTATTATTTAATTTCAAGATAACTAGTTTAAGTCAATAGAAGTGAGGTTTAGATAATGTGTAATCTGCGTCTAATTCATTATTATTTATCAGATTTATATCCTTTATTTATCAGATTTATAAAATTAAAAAAAAAAAAAAAAAAAAAAAAAGAGGTTATATTAATTATTTCAGTAAATTAAAAACTTGCAGTTACATAGGCTCGATTATACATTCAAAATAATATCCTAAACCAGCTGTAATGATATCGTGTATGAGAACTGAACGATGTGGCAGAGGACTGGATGCGCCCGAGCCACCGGCGCCTTTTCGCGGTTTAGGTCCGTTTTCTATGGAACTAGTTGATATATTTTGAAATTTGACCACTGATTTTTAAAGAAGAATAATTGCTCCAGATGTTTTATTTTAGGGTGTTTTTCGTTAACGATGGCCGTTTAATCACAAATTTACTTGAAATTTTAACTTTTACGCGAGTGTCTTGAAAAAATTGACTTTGAAGGTATTTTATGTTATCAAGACTAATTATTTTAGAACGTTTGTTTATTTATTCTGAATCTAGAACTATCTAGCTTTAATAAAATACCAGTAATGCCGAAATTAAGCATAATGGTGAATGTCAGTAATAAAAAAACTAACTAAAATCAAATTCGTCATTCCGCCATGTTTGAACACCATTTTCGGTTAGTGCGGCCACTTTTTTTTCTGGGAACATTGGCTTTTTCTTAATCTTTTATCACAAGGAACACAACGATATGCAATTTATAGGGATGTGGGGGGGGTGCACGGTAAGGGGGTCTGGCCCACGTACTACATATCTTACGTAGCTATTGCCAACTTCTTAAAAGCATTTTCATCTACTTTCCATATCTGTATGTAGCCACGGAAAATCTTCAGATACCCAAATTGGCTTATATACTTGAATAAGTTAATTACTTAACCACGAAAGCTGGACTCGAAGTTGAGTAGATTATTACATAGATTTAAAAGGATAAATAATGAAATATACTAGCAAATCAATTAAAGTTAAATCGAAAAATATTAAGAAATGATTAAAGTATTCAATATTTGGTTCCAATTCTTTTTTGCTGTATAATCAGAATAAACCAAGTAGTTTATAGGTATCGATCAAATGTAATAAGTATTTCCTATATCCTGGAAATTTATTACATTTAATATTAGGTTCGATTTCGTCAAAAGCCACATTTGGAAAAAGTCTGCCTCCCAGGTATAACAATCCCATTCGGAGTCCAAATCCAAGTCCTTCCCGTAAATGATCCATGAATTCTGAATAGGATGGAACTGGCATCAGGTTAGCGAGGCGAAAAGCAAGCCGCTGATAATATGCGACGCAGTGGTTGTGAACGTCATCACCTGAAAAAAGAATTCTGTTATAAAGAAGACAAAAATGAATCATATAAATTATTTAAGTAATCTACTCGAGAAGACCAAAGAGCTTATAAATAGTGCACTTGTTCAAAGGATGATACTGTATGGCTCTGAGACTTCTAACAAGAGGCAGAAGGTAAAGTAAAAAGGGAACACAAAGAACTCCAGAGGAAAGCATTGCAGGATATAGACTGATGGAAGAGGAAAACGATTGGCAGAAAGGTATGGAGAGAAAGAATTTGAATGAGGAAAACATCAAACGTCAAGAAATCCTCATACAATACCCACACACTCACACACACACACACACACACACACACACACACACACACACACACACACACACACACACACACACACACACACACACACACACACACACACACACACTCACACACACACACACACACACACACACACACACACACACACACACACACACACACACACACACACACACACACACACACACACACACACACACACACACACACACACACACATATATATATATATATATATATATATATATATAGCATTAAATAAATATTAATAAAAATTATCGATCCTTCAAAAGTTGTATAAACATCTTTATAATGAGGAGATAACATTGAGGTCAAAATGTCATAGTATTCGCATGTCGAATTAAAAAATGATTCTTGAATTTTTTTTTGAGCAAATTTAAAGAAATATACAGAGTCTATTTAATGTCAATGAAATTATAAATACGAGGGTGACGATGTGATATTTTCTGTTTTTATTGAATAAACATTTGTCAACGGATGGTCAATGTGAGGGTGCTAAATTCGAATCTTAAGTATTTAAATGTTAGTTTACAATAATCTGTAAGGTTGGATCGGTCGAGGATGTAATAATCTTTTTTACTATTTCATTGACCCAAAACAGAATCATGAGCTATTTTTCCTGAAATCTACACTCAAATATGAAACTTTCGATGCAAGAATCATGTCGATATCATTTTTTAAACTTGAGATATAAAATAAAGTTAAATTAATGTTCTGGGCAAGTATGGCCCATTGGCGCAAACGGCAAAACACATGTCTAATATTTTTGACCAAGGTCTCCCAAAAGGATTTTCTTTAAGATAAATAGGATGTTACTAGTCAGATTTTTTTTTTTTTTTTTTTTTTTTTTTTTTTTTTTTTTTTTTTTTTTTTTTTTTTATATCCACATCTTGGAAAAAGAGAAAGATTCCTTAGGCACTTTAACGCTTGAGCCACAATGGTACTGGTTCGCATGGCTGACAATTTAAATGTAAAATGGTTGACTATATCAGGAGTCTCATCAATCGCTATCGTCATCAGTCTTCAAGTGGCTATCGGTATGAATCTGACCTAAGGAGTAATATGAAAATAATAATGGAATTGAATAAATGGCCTGAATAAAACTCGTGTGAATAAAAATCTATTAACCCTAGTAATTGGCTGGTAAATAATAAGATAGTTTTCATCTCTTAGGACTTAGTCATGGAAGTGATACTAATCCCAGTTGAATAGGAACCTTCACGTTCACGACGCATATCAAATGCCTCATGGTCAAAGGAAAACTCCTCATCAGGTTTTCCACTCTAATGCCTGTTTAATACATCACATAATCTTGAATAAATTCCTATGGGTGATTACTCAATAGGTATACGATTATCAGTAAGCAACATTGGAACACGAAACCTAGCCACACTTGCTAACATTCCTTAAGCATGTGAAGAGAATCCATGTTTGATTTATTAATGTCTGATTTTGGCACGTAACCTTTCGCTCAAATTCTAAACACATAAGTTGTGTTTGATTAATTCTAAAGTCTTGGTAATGTGTGTTAAATTATAAGATCAAATGCCAAAAGACCATTACATGTTTAGTCTAGAATGAATGTGTGAGAATTAAATTACTCTTCCTTACACATTGTCGGTACACAACAAGTTCATTGTACCATATTTACCTTTGTTGCAGTAAGCAGCGGAAACCAACGATTTTTTATAATAATATTTAAAAAAAATATTAACTATTACCAATTCTTAAACTTGTTGATAGAAGTATCAACAGATCTTTGTGAATAGGTCCACAACTCATGTTTTGAAAATCGATAATCCTTATGGAATCATCATTCCTGAACATAAGATTATTTGACCAATAATCTCCATGGGAGATAACCTGTGATATATTAATTCATTTCAGATTGTACATGCATCAGAAAATAATAGCAATATTATTATTAGTAATTATATATGTATGTAGTACCCAAAAAGCACTGTTTGAACAATGTGGCATAACGCTTGGTAATGACGACAACATCTTCGATATCTTCGTTTCCCCTGCATCATTCAGTTCTTCTATTGCCGTCTGCAATGATGATTCAAGCCAGATACCGAAATTTCCTATGCTCTGCCACAAATCCCTCAGATTGGCGCTGATATTTTCCCATTCTCGCGGCTTCTCATAGCGTAAAGTCAAGCTGGCTGCATGTAAGTCCGCCAAAGCCTAATAGTTATTTTCAGACAGTTAAACATCTTTTCATTACAAAAAAAAAATCTTTTTTTAAACTTAAATTAGGATCAGCTAATAAAAAACTATCAGGTATATTGTATTTCACTCAACTCCCCCAGTTTCCTTAAGTGAGAGCCATTCATTAAATTTCCTCCACGCTCTTAGAGCGAATAGGGGTGTCCATCCCCCCTAAGGGCGATGACGCATTAACCCTCCCTCCTAAGAAATTTTATCGCTCTCTTCTTCTTAAAACCGGAGATAATGAAAGTAGAATAATTAAAATGAAGAAATTAATTTAATGAAAATGTTTGGTGGTGCGTTCAAATAAAATATCATTATATGTGCATTAATTGTAAATAATGCTTGATGGTTAGGGGATATGTTGCCCACCTAAAAATCCATATGCAATACCCTTCTGTTCCTGAGAGCATATAATATTTTAAGAATATACTGACGGAGGTTATTATTGGCGTTTGCCGTAAAACATAAGTATATAATATGTAATAAATGGGCGACCTAATCTGTAAAGTCGACCCATGGGAGAAGCCTATTTCGACAGTTCATGTGACCGTGATATTCGCTTCGCTCGGTCTAAAGAGATAAATAAACCCCAAGTGGTGCTTCTCAGTTAAGGTAATAATAACCTTAAACGACACCATAATAGGCCACACCCAGCAGCCGCTCTTCCAGAGTTCTACCTAATATTTAATCGAATGGGCTTGGTAAAAATATTAGTATTTATATAAATTTATACAAAGATATATAAGTATTACAAATACGTCCTAATCAGATTCAATTTGGTTTCTAATCAGATACAATTTGGTTAGACAAAGCAGTAGACACACGGCTCGAATCTGAGAAGTTGATAAGATATACTTTGTTGCTTGTATTTATCAAAATTGAAATACCTTTGAATATGTTTTAAAACTAAGTTAAACACCATGAAATGAAAGAAACAAAGTTAACTTATAATCATTTTATTACTTTTTTAATTTTACTCAACAGGATAAATTACCAGCAGATAAGTATCCGTTAATGTGCGGCTCCGAACTCCACTGAAAAGGAGACGTTGGGGGTTTCTCATCCTTTTTGGGCGAGCGGAGCGAATGGAATTCGACAGTTGATAACTCATAATGAAATTCAAGGAATAGCATAGATATTACTATGTAATGTATATCAATTTTTCATGAAATTGGAAACCTTAGCGAAACAAGATACAAAAATAAAAATTAACTAAGAATAGTAGATGGCCTAGATCTTCTATGCTAAGTGCACTAGTTGAGTGCTACCAATGGGTAGCTTTCTCATGCTATTACATGACATAATATTTTCTTATTGTTAGCTTATTTACTAGATGTATTTTGTAAATACAGTTGTAAATTTCAATAAATAAAAATAAATAAAAAAAAAAACTAAAAATAAATAAAGAAAAAGTAGGAGCATGCGAAACAACAATTTTTTTCACTTACTAATTTAATGTATATAATGATACTGAAATAATTCATTCTTAAAAAATGCATATTAGAATAATCTTAAACATATGAACAAATGAGGTATGAATGATAAAGTAGAATACATTCAATAAGATATTCAAAGCTATGGAATGAGAAAAAAAGAGAAGTTAAACAATGAAAGATACATAATGGAAAGTCCAATAGTCTGGGAACAAGTGGCTTCTAAGCCGCAAAAGGCAAAAGGGACAGTAAACGGCATCAAAAAGGAAATACTTATTATTCTCCTCTTCCCTTTTCAATTTATTTTTATTTTCGTGACTTTCTATCATGCCTTTACCCTAATATTTATGTAACATTCTTTCAGCAGGGGTACAGAATATATATGCTTTATAATATCGGGTGACATTTCAGAGAGTTTTAAAGCGTGCTAAATTATATATAGAAGTAGATATCATTAAGTCCACTTACCGAAATTTAGTTCCCATGTGGGTATTATCAGTTCTATTTAAACACCTATTTAAACACCAACGTTCTGTAAAAGTTTCGGATTTATCCATCCTCTACTTTGGGAGTTTTGAGGTGACAAACAAATGGCCCTTGCATTTTTATATAAAAGATAAACCGAGGAAAGACGTGATCGAAAATAAAATAAGTCTGTTTCTTCCTATTTCGGTAATTTATTTTTCATTTTGTAGCGATGGAGGAAAATTAAAATTTTGCACGGTAAAACTGTTTTCGGGTTTTGAGGTAACAAACATTTGATACAACTTTTGAATTTTTATACATAAGATTAATGATCAAATTTCTTTGTAATCAAAGTAGGCTGGCAAATGAAAGGTTTGTGATTCGCACACCGCACCAGATTTTCCCTTTTTTCTTAATTTAAAAAACAAAGTATCCCGTCTTTCTGAACAGTTACGAAAAACATTATAAAAAAAAAAAAAAAAAAAAATTAAGAATAAAGTATACTTTTTCAAGTTTCCTTCTCAGGGTGAAGAAATAAAAAGGAGAAAGTTGGGAGGGGACAATAATGAGGAGAAGTCCCCAAGAGCGGCTACGTGCCATTATCGACGTGGGGTATCCAGGGGACGTTCACTCTCACGATGGATCGATACCATTAGGGACCGCGTCTTGGCAGGCAATGGCAGGAGTCCCCGTCCACTAAGCAGCAGATATCCTTTTAAAGAATAATACCTTATTCCATTATCAGGAGAATCATCAGAGTTGTAATATAAGATTATAGGGTATATTTGTAAAAGGGATGCCAGTGATTATTTTAAATAATTGTCATATATTAAAGGAAATACAATTTAGAAAACATATATACACATGTTAATAAATAACCTCAAAACATAAACACTCATAATAAATACAAGTTAAACCTCTGGACGAAAATGGGCAATTATCTTTCTCATATCTCATCCTCTATATAAATTGGCATAGATGTGAATCCAGCATACTCCTCCTAGTCCTGCATCATCTCTTGTTTCTTTGTTTGAACGAAGCCCAAAATGTAATCAAAGTAATAATCAAAAGAATTACCTCCCTTAAGTCAGATGAAACTCTTGCCATGTCCCAGGTAACAAACCAACCTGTGTTCTGCATTCCCACTTGTAACAATACTGCTTGGATGGAGTTTTTTTTCCTTGAGCCGTAAATTCATGGCAGCAAACCTGAGAACATTGACTTCAGTCCTGATATGTTCACTTAACTGAAATAAAATATGAGTCAAGATCACAAATGAAACAATATCAAAATTAGAAATTTCGTAAGGTTACCGCAACATATGTTTACATATTCTATGGAGTCAGAGTTATTTTATTTCATAAAAATAATCACGGTTAATGATAAAAGCACTGACATCCCTCTTCCGAAATAGACCCTAACATATAACAGGTAAATACGAAAACCAAGTCACTAAAATGCAGGTAGAAAAAAAGAAAGAAAGAAAACCCCAACGTTACACCGACTCCGGCAATATCGGGACAGAAACATACTTATTCAGATATACACAAAAAAAAACCTAACATACCTCTTCACATCAGCAGCATCCAGAAAACAGAACATCAGACTGTGACATCCAATCAGATAATATCTAGGTAGCCAATTGGTAAAAAATAAACCTAATTAGTTAGAAATGAAATACCCTTGATTGTCACCATTTATACTTAATGTTCATCAGATAAAAAAGTAACCATGAAAGAATAATGCTAAGGTACATTTTAAAAAATGTAGAAAATCATGGCAAAAAGTTGAAAAATAATTTTTTAATGTATTTAAGAAGAGCTTTTTATATCTTCGCTCCCTTGGGTTTCGCGGCCAATCCTATATGGATACAATAATAGCAAGTTTTGAGTTCAAGGTAAAACTCAAAAATGGCAAGTTTTGAGTTAGAAATAGTATTGCACTGAGAAATTAGCCTTTTTTGTACATAAAATATAAGACTAGTAGTAGTAGTAGTAGTAGGTTCCCCACCACCTAAGCTATGGCGTTTCTTCTTGGTTCGAGGGTATTCAAAAGTGAAGAAAAACAAATTTACAAACGATTTCCCAAGTAATAATTTTTTTTAATTGGACCTTTATTCTATGACTGGTGCGATATTTATATATATTTTTTTAGGAAGAAACGATGCAATAAGTATTTTTTTGTTTTTGTTGAAATTTTTGTAGAGTTGGAAATTTATGTCGAGTAATTTTACTCAATAATCTGTTTCGATTAAATTAAAAATTATTCATGAATAATGCTTTTATCGAAAATCAATATCGATTCTTTTTTATCTATGCTTTTTGACAAATTATTCCTACAAATTGAATCAAAATACAATCTAATAAAAATTGACAAGAAAAGGGTAGCTCATCCTGAAAAATTGAGAATAGAAGAAGTTAGATTAATAACCCTAATCGCGAGATCCATCTGTTTTGAAGAGAGACCTGCCACCCTGTCAGGGCTTGAAAAGCCTTCATCAACAAGATCCTCCAAGATGATGAGGCCGGATGATGAAGCGAAAAACTTTGCAGCCATAAATGAGACACCAAGGGCTGGTAAGATCTTCTGATAGGCGATTGTTTCCCTGCTGTAAGCCAGCTGGAGTTCCTCATCGTTAAGCAACGTCTTCCTCGAGACCAGCTTACACACAACTTTGTCTTCTTTGTCTGGAAGCAGAAATTTGAAACCTATTAAACAACTTCATTAACAACATTATCTTATTACAAAGTGTATCCCATTTATATAAGGATAATATATGTTTATTCAATATATTATCACACGGTTAGATACCGAAACCGGCTATTTTTTTTTTTCTATAAGCTTATTATAGTATATAATAATTATTGTACATAAGCTGGTGCAAAATGTCCGAATAATGAAAAAGCACGAAATAAAAAAAAAAAAAACGCCATTAAAGGGGGTTAGAAAATTCAATTTTTTTTTTAAATTATTAGATTTTTGAATTTATTGATTAAAATTGATTAACATACCTAGATATGTAGAGTTATTTTCATTAATTATTATATCATTTTTATCTAACGATAAAAAACTGGTCATGACCGGGGGTCAAACCCGGGCCAATATTTATATTTGAACACATTATTTAATTATTTAAATAATTTAAAATTAGTTAAAATTTAAAACAATATTTCAATAATTTTTCTCTTCAGATATAAATTATTTAATATTTATCTACATTCCAATTAATTTTTTTTTAAAAAAACATTATTTATTAGCATAAAATATAAGATTTTTTTACTTTAAACCTGTCTCCAAGTTACTGGGCATGACACACCACTTCACTGAGAAATTCATTAATAAAAGTGTGATGAAATTTTTTAATTGCTCTTAGATTGATATAATTTATTTTTGATTCAACTACCTGTTACTAGCTTGAAATATAATTCTTTAAGCATGCACTTCACAGTCATTGCCTCACATATTTCAAATTTTTAAATTTATAATAAAAAATATTATAATTTGGTACAGAATAACTTATGGGCTAAGAAAATGATTGAAAGAAAAATAAAAGAAACTAACGTGATATCCTGGTTCACAAGCGAAGTTAAAACTATAAAAAGCTAAAACCTAAGCTAAAAAAGCTCATAACCAAAAACCTCGTTTTCTTACATGAAAACACATGCTGCTATAAGATATAATTAAATTTTATGCAAAAAAAATAATAGAATAAAGAGAATTTAGATGGACGAGGAAGTAATTCCTAAAGGCAGAGTTAAAGCGGCCCCTAGACGCTCAATATTTACTTAAATATATTCAACAATATTTTGTATAATTTTATTATTTGGCAATATAATTGCTTAATATTATTGTGCAGTGTACATGTGGAATAAAAATACAGCAAGTTGTGTGGCTATAGCATTAGTTGTAGCTTCGAAAAGGAAGGAAAAAAAGAAGCGCAGGTGGATGAAAGAATGGTTTAAAAAAAGAAAAAGGTGCACTCATGAAAATCTGTTAAGTGAACAAAGAATTAGTGAACCTAGTGACTTTCAAAAATGTTTGCGACTAGATAGTACATTATTTGATGAACTACTGAGACTGGTTACATCTGAAATTCAAATAAAATATACTGCAATGCGAGATGCAATCCCCCAAGTCAGTGTTTATCAATAACTCTACGTTATCCAGCTACTGGAAATAGTTTTGAAGACTTGAGCCAGGACTTGCTAATGATATTAATTCTTCAAACTCATCAAGTTTCTTTGCCTTCTTTTTTGGAGGAAAATTCTTGCGCTGTAAAAATTATACGTTTTTCAGTAGTATTGCGCAATATTGCCAACAGACGATGCAATATTTACAAGATTGCACAATAAAAATCAAACTGTTTTTGATTGACCCAATATATTGCACAACCTTCCAATGTGATCTACAGAGGCTCAATATTAATGTACATTGTCAGTTATTGTGCAATATATTGACGTATATATTGATCGTCAAGGGGTCGCTTAAGAAAATGGAGAACTAAAAAGTGGCTGATTAAATTTTTTTTTTAATGTTTAAAATCATTTAAACACACAAATTGCTCTTTCGTTCCAAAGTATAATTACTTTATACCTGAGCATTAAAAAACTGCAGTATGTTACTTGAATGATGTGATATAGAAGATAATTATGGAGCTTGATGAAAAAACTTATCTATAATATAGATCTTAATTAATTCATATTTTAAATGTAACATGAGCGTACCGGAGGATATCTTTCACATTCTATCTGTATGCTCAGTATTAAAAGAATTCAGAACAGTATTTTTGAGAAAACAAAGATTAGGTTTTGATGAAACCATAAAAACTTTAAATGGACCAAATTAAAAAAATATATATTTGTATCTAAAGACAGCCATCAATTATAGATACGAAATGGTTAAAAATTTCAATTTTGAATAAATCTTTATATATGTAAATAAATATATGCAAGTGTATCTACATTAACTGAAAGTTTTATTTTGATTGTATATACACTGTAGATAATCATATTCTTAAGAAAAGGCTTTATTTGGGACATTTACATAGATATCATGTTTTTTGTTGTTGTTTTATTGTATTTTTTTCTTTTATTGTAATCTAGATAATTGTTAATGTTAAAATTAGTTAGTATTATTAAGCAAACACCTCTACAGACGAATACGTTCATTGTCGAAAAAAAATCGTTTATTAATTTAAAATTATTATATTTAATTTATATATTTTTAATTCAAATAAACGTTTCTATCTATCTAATTAATATTTTCGAGCATTTAATTTTAATTCTAATTCTATTATCCTGACAAACTTTGAGCCACCTTGCAGAGGAATTTTCGAAGAGGAATATAGTCCGAATGATGAAGTTAGTGAAAAACTCCATTATCCCCATCATAGTTCAAGCACGGCTTTTCGAAACTTTAATAGAATAACTTTAATCCAATCTTTTTTTTTTTTTTTTTTTTTTTTCCTTTCCTTGTTCCTTCTGTTCAACTGCACATAAATACGTTCAAATCATTGAAAGGGGTTCTTACTTCTTTATTTTGGCTTCTCAGAGATATTGGCTTTTAGGAAAATACCCTCAATAACAACTACCCGTGACTTCTATCAACTCCCTAGAAATGCTCCCTTTATTGGTTTCATGAAAGGCAATAAGAGCTCTGTCATCGAAGCTGTTTCGATGTTCAACCCTTCTATTAGATCAACCTCTTTTATTTGATTTTTTTTTTTTTTTCTAGAACTCCTGAATAAGTAAGGAAAACAGGTTTGTTAGTTGGTTCAGAATTGGTTCTTAAATATTAATTTGTTATTTAATTATGATGATGTTACATAGAAAAAAATAATATATTTTTTCAATAATTGTAATGTAGAAGAAACGGTTAATACAGAGTAGAGACCAAACTCGCTACTCAGGGGAAGCACAATAAAAATCTAGTAAAGGCACCAGTCCGATAAAAATAAAAGTCGCTTTAGTGCGCAGTAAAACTACAATAAAGAAATAAAAAATCCCCCAACGGAAATATTTGGAAAAGAATATTATAATTCCTGCTAATAATATTAATTGGGAAATTTGAAAGAAAATTTTCAAACAAAATCATTAAAGCCATAAATAATAAATATTTCCTTTAAAAATACTTACTTTTTTATCTGCTTCAGTTAATTCATTATGTACTAAATAATTTCGCGTAGTAAAAAATTAAACCTCTTCAAGTATTACAAATATACGTTTCATATGAAAAAAAAAATTATAATTATACTGCAATAAAATATGTAATTTTAAATATACAAATTTAGCTATTTTTAAAAATATCAAATTATCGTAAAAAGATTCCGACAATGAAATTCAGCTTCCTAGAAGAATTTTGTGTTAATATTAGGGATATTAAAATGTTGGCCAGAAATGTAACTTATTAAAAATATAAATTTTTTTTTCGACTTGAGAATTGTAATATAGTTTATGGTACATTAATGATAATTACCAGTGTGGATGTAAAATTTCTTTTTTGTCTTTTTATTTTATTTATAACTAGCTTTATATACCGGTTTCACCCGGGGAATTTCATTTTACGGTCGATTTCGTAAAAAACCAATGAAAAGAGAGATCAAAACGATTTTTATAACAATAAAGAATATACCCAGCGATTGGCTGAAGTTATGCAATTTTAATATGGGCAGGTGTTCGCACCTGGTATCAAAGAACCACAGAGCGAAATTTGGAGAATTTAGGACAAACGGTATAGAGTATGGATAGAACAAAAAAAAAATAAACAGAATTTCATCTTTATTTATATAGATAAGTAAAAAATTATAATTTTATTTAGAATATAATTTTTTTTTTATTTGTACTAATGAAATTATAATCATTTTGATAGAAAAATATTCAAGTAACAACACTAAAGTTTGGTTATTATATTTAGCTTGGAGTCGGGCTTATACCTTCATATTTAATACCGCTATATACACAGTCGCTATCAAATATTTACATTATCACATTATAGTGTCTTGACATAAATAATATTTAGTAAATTACTGTTTTTTTTAAATAGCTCAATGTTATCTTCTATTGATTTCCCTATCTAAATTGATTTCTCTAACTAATTCTGTTCTGTACTGCCTTGCGTGGATTATATATATTGCTAAAGATTGGATTGCTGATGACTCAAAACATTTTTTTTTTTTTTTTTTGGCACCAAGATTTGTTTACAAATCCTATTTCGCGACTCAAAACATATAACACTTCTGTCTTTGTCAATTTGCCGCCAGTGAATGTCTTGTGTATAATTCCTAAAACTGGGCATTCAGCAATAAAATGTTACGTGTCCTTTTGAGGTATTACAGGATGAATATAATAATATTTGGTCATTTATCGAACGCTAATAATTGAGATATAAAAAGTCCTCATCTATATCATAAAAATAGTTTGTATAAAGGGTAACATATTTTGATTATTGATATATGGGTTTCCAACTGATAGTTCTTTATAATGCTGGTAATTTGCTGATGTTGCTAACATTGTTTTTCTATCTCTAACACTTTTTCGCATATATTATTTTGAGATTTCCATCTTTTAATAAAATTACAATGTCTTTCCATATCACAATCGCATTGTTGCGCCAGCATTAACCAGATTCGGAACCATGAGTCTTATTTTTTTTCTGCAGTTATCCTTGGAAATCGGTGTTCTTCTTTAGCTAAGTTTTTTAAAATGTACATTAAAGTGCTGCTTTATCGTGAAATTAAACACTAAATCAAGGTTTACTTCTGAATAAAATATATTATTTGGCGTGTTACATGGAATACAGAACCATTTGTATTTCGTTAATTTCCTTGTATCGTATATAACCATAAAAAAAAAAAAAATAGACAGTCATAAAAAAGTATTGATTCAATTGCTGAATTGAAAATTTCATATTAAGTAGATATATTGACTTTATCTTTTCTAAATACAATGCAATATCATTTATTGCTAGTTTCGCAGTTGATATTCTTTGTTAAATTTAAATTTGATATAGATTTTTATATTACAACTTATCCGATATTAACAATATTGTGGTCGACTTCTTGGTTAAATAGGGTGCTGATTATGAAAATAAAATCAATTTTTCGATTACGCGCTCAGGTATCGATTTATTACAACTTACGAAATATATACGATATTGGGATCCGCTCATAGGTTAATTGAGGTACTGAATTTGAAAACGATATCCATTTTCCGATTACGCGCTCAGGTATCGATGTATAACAAAGTTTCTGATATAAGTATTATTAGTCCGTATTTCTAGGGTGTCACTGATTATAAAAATAATATAGATTTTAAGGTTACCAAATCGGTATAAATCAGTACTCTTGTATTATTGTAATAAATCGATATCTCAGAACATCATTTTCATGTTCAGCACCCTAATTAACCTAAAAGTCGACCTCAATATTGTTAATTTCGGATAAATTGTAATAAATCGATACGTCTGGCGTAATCAAAAAGTCGATATCGTTTTCAATTTCAGCACCTCAGTTAACCTATGAGCGGAACCCAATACCTTTTATATCGCGTAAGTTATAATAAAGCCATGTATGCGTATTCGAAAAATCGATATCATTTTCATAAACAGCACTCTAATTAACTTTAAAGTCGACCTCAATGATGTTAATATCGGATAAGTTGTAATATAAAAATCGATACCTGAGCGAGCCTGAGATTTTAAATCGATATTTTTTCATTATCTGCACCCTTGATAAGCTAATTATCGAAATTAAGATCAATATAAGGTACTTTATTATACCCTAAAAGGTTTCCGAATAAACGGTTAACCCAAGAATGTATACCAGAATTGAGAAATCCGAAAAAAAAACTTGTATATTTATTTTTTAAAAATTAAAATCAAGCTCAGACTCTTATATTATACATCATTGTGATAAAGATCATATCAGGAATTTTATTTTCTGGCCCAAAATATAAAAGTCATGATGTGATTTTTATTTATTTATTACAACTATAAAAGTCCGGATTTGACTTTTATTCTCTTTCCGAGGAAATAAGAGTTAATTTCAAACCCTGTTAGTAAAGTATGCTTTAATATTATTTATCATTCGTTGAATTATAAGATTATAACTATGTTATCAGCGTATAATAATAGATTTACCATTTATTTTCCGATTCTTATTCCTCCAACAATCCACTCATAAATTTCATTTATAAAAATAGTGAACTAACTCGGACTCACAACACATATATGTTTATTTATTCTACACGCTGATTTTAGTCAGTAGATGCGCGAACATAATTACTTATCTGCAAAATCAAGCACTCACATATTATCACGATTATAGAAAACAAGAAAAAAAAATTCCAACTGCTTAAATCCGAAATTAAAAAAATAAAATAAAATAATAAACTTGTCCGGTAAAAATTATTTATGATACGCTTCTATTTTCTAAAACATCAATTTTAGAAAATATATGAATATTTCAATTCCTATGTAATGATTAATTTCTGACTATGTTTACATCAGCCCTTAGTTAAAAAATATTTTTAGTTTATTTTAAAGATTTAATAAGAATAGTGATATTGCAGAATTTAAGAATGAATGATTTTGATTAGATTTGATTTTCCATTAAATATCAATTATTAAATTACATCGTATTAAAAATAATATGTAAGTATGAATGAGTATTTCTTTGTTAATATAGACTAGCCAGCATTTTTTATTATTATTATTTATTTTTTTTACCTAGATTGACCAAAGATTGAATCCATACACTTGGAATAACTTTATCAACCTTAACCTTATTCTTTACACAATCATGAATGACTCAGTAGTTGGCAATAGAAATGAGAAATGTAGGCACTGAATATACAAGGACATCGCAGATCTTGAAGCTGCATATTAGAAACTTACTTAAATGACTTAATATGAGTTGGAGATATGTAGCCTGATAAAATAAATTACAAATTCAAAAATTTTCGGTTAAATAATTGTTTGTTTTAAATTACTGATATGTTCTTATTATTATTTTTTTTGGAGGAAAAAAAGCTTTTAATTAAAAATAAATTAAAGTACAAAATGTAATAAGGAAATATGTTTCCTAACATCATAAATAGTTTTTAGCCTTATCATATATTTTTATATTTGCTGTAGCCTTGTACACTTGTGTACACGCGCCAAGTAAAGATTATAAAAAAATTTATCAAAATGATATAAAATTCTTTTGAATACAAAGGGATGACAACATTAATAAAAAAAAAAAAATCCTATATTCAGACCCCCGAAATTCACTCAATCCCGCAGAAGGATTTTACTAAAATTTATAAAATGGGTTTTTGGGGCTAAAAAATCTATTGATATATATCGGATATGTTTTCTTGACTGTTGATATTAAATGTTATAATAGGGTTATTGAGGTTCGGTTAATAATAAATAAGTACATCACGTCGCCATAATATAGTTTTTTATTATTGACTGAACCTCAAGAACCCTATTATAACACACACACATATATATATATATATATATATATATATATATATATATATATATATATATATATATATACATATAATTACCAAAATGTATTTATCTAATTAATGTTATGAATAACATAATTATACTTAAAGTTATTATAAAAAATGGAATTTTGGAGTTATAAATAATATTAATTAAAGACATTATTCTTATATTTATAAAGAAAAACATCGTTCATTTTTTTCCGTTATTGACGACTTCAACCGTGAACGGTGTCAAGATTACATATGATTGGACTATGAGAGACCGAAACCGAACCGAGATAACCGGGAGTGGACCGATAGTTTGGATCGGGTTTTAATTCATGCTATGACTTATGTATTTTATGTTACTATCATTTACTATTGTCTATTCATTTGTCCGAGTAATATTTGATAATTAATTAGGTGCTACTATTTAATGTTTTGTTCTACAAATATTTTTATTGATGGCATTGTTTATCGACAATCTAATTTAAAATTAGTTAGAGTAAGTTTGGTGGTAGGCTATAATTATTTCTGAAAATTTCTTTGAATAAATATGCTCCAAACATCTAGATTAATAAAACGGACAAAAAAAAAAAAAAAAAAAAAAAAAAAAAAAAAAAAAAAAAAAAAAAAAAAAGGAATTTTTACATGATACCAACGGTCATATAGCTAAATAATTTCATTATTATATATCGTCATATGAGCTCAACATTATCATATTTCACTCCCCTATTATTTAGTATAGCCATTTTCCCATTGCTAAGAATTAAATGATGATATAATAGAAGAAAAATCCCTTATCTACAACATTCAGAAAAAGAAAACAAAATGTAAATACTCTTATCAAATAACATTTACTATCATGAATAATATTAAATGAGTGGAAAAAAATTAAATAAACCTGTCGTCGAAAGAAATCAAAATAAACAAAGAAGTTCAACGCAGCTCGAATGCAGTGCGTGTTTGTTTAACCTAGTTAAAAAACACGGCCAAGTACACTTCGCAAAATATTCTAGGAGCATCCAAGACATCGGTTCATTTCCCATTAACACAGACTATTTTCTTCGCCTTAACGTAGTTAAGGATCATTGTTTAATATAAGATATACGTCTTTTACGTCCTTATACCACCTTATTTAGTTTTAATCACTATCAGTATAACACTACATCACAATAAGGCTTTCATATCATTATGATATGATAATGATATGCGCTCGTGGAGTTCATTTTTTTTTTTTTTTTAATAATTTGAATTTAAATAATTTTTGAATCTATTTTAATACATTTTCATCGGGTTTCTCGACGTTTTGTCTAAGGAATAACTCCAGCTTAAGATAAATGATAAAATCAGCGTAAGGAAAAGATGTCTAACTAATTTTGAAACAAAAATTTAAATTATTATTTTAATAAACATAAAATATTTTTTATAAGTAATGTCATATTACATAAAATGTTTTCCTCTTGTTTTTAAATAAATACATTGTTCATTTAAAATACATTTTATTTATTTATTTTACTTTTTAGTTTCTACTTGAAATTTTATTCTTCCTTTCATTTTCCGTATTAAACCAAATCGCCCCTGAATTAAAAATAAAATTTGAATTGATTCAAATTCAAAAATACAATAATTTGTATAATCCCTTTATGATTTTAGATACAGTGAACTAAGAAATAATTATATATACATATATATATATATATATATATATATATATATATATATATATATATATACATATTCATAAATAATCCCGATAGAATGTTAAGAATATTATAAATTTATCTTCAATCAAGATCAATAATTTAGAGTGTGCACATTCGGCCTTTATTATTATTTATATCTTAAGCATGTCCAAAATATATAATTGGTAAGATTAAAAATTATTGCCTTTCGGGAATTTTATTGTTTAGAGAAAAAATAAACCAGTCCAATTCTTTTTATTATTATTATTATTATTATTTTATCCCTTTAATGAAGATTAGACATAAAAGTCATTTTAAAATTTGTTGAAAATCGATTTTTCATGATATTTTCAAAACAGCAATCATTTATTTATAACACCAATAATTTAGTTAAAACATCAATAATTTAGAAGTGTGCACATTTGAAGTTTTCACGTTTAAAAAAAAAAAAAAAAAAATTAAACTATCTTGACTTTTTTTTTTACAGGTAGTTAACATGTTTTGAACTTAAAAAATAATGGCAGTTCTTTGTTATCAATTAATGTAATTGTTTCTTTCTTTGGATCAAAAGTATTTGTGGGAATCTCATGCATCTAAATTGTACAAAAACTAAAGGA
This sequence comes from Aelia acuminata, assembly GCA_911387785.2. Lineage (NCBI taxonomy): Eukaryota > Metazoa > Arthropoda > Insecta > Hemiptera > Pentatomidae > Aelia > Aelia acuminata. The sequence goes on along the minus strand of OU426980.1, from coordinate 116,787,586 downwards.
AATACTCCATAATATGAACTTAAACGCATAAAGAAGAAAATAGTAACTCACCTTAAAGTATTGAAAAATTAGGGGATTCATTGCTTAAATTCCTGCAACAGCTACTTATTTATTGAAAGGGCAATTCTGATAAACAAATAATCCTTCTAGCTTGGATAGAACCCTTTCATATAAATCACTTGATTACAATAATTTTAATACCCGTGGATTCTAACTAAGGCATTTAAACAGAAAGATAGACAAAATTGAAAGTTTTAAAACTTTTTGTAGTGTTCAAATAGAAATATCGAAACGGGACGGGTTGACTTTGATAGATTTTGGGAAGATTTGATATAGTTCTCCTGGAACCATGACAGAATTTGTGTAGACTAAAAAATCCAGCAGTTTGAAGAAAACGGTTAGGAGTGGGGTGGGGGACAGAGAGGCGATTTAATATTTACTATGGGTACTTCGCTATGAAATGTGGCGGTTTATATTATTAAGTGATAAGAAAAATATTTTATTTAATATTTTCGATTTGTTAAGTCTTATCATGGTGACTAATTTATTGTTGTAATAAGATACTTCAAAATGAGCGATATTACATACTAATGTTTTATTTATGTTTGCATATAAAGGTTTTTATTCTTTATTTGTGTGTTTGATTAGTAATGTATTATGCATCATATGAGTGTCGGTTTAAAGCAAGATAATTAGATAAGTGTTTGCTGTTAAACAAAAAATTACATAACTAATTAAAATGTAACCTTAAGGTAGTCTTTATTAACACATTACGTCCCAAAGGTGAAAATGATAATAATTTGTGGTGTTTATTTCGATTTGGATGTTAAAATATGTTAAAAATATATAATTGGTAAGTTTAAAAATTATTGCCTTTCGGGAACCCTATTTTTCGGAAACGCACATCTGGGATATACAGGATTTTTTTTTTTTTTTGAAGTGGTCTTCAACTCATGTTATCGAATTAATATTAATACACGCAAGCTGGAGAATAATTTTAAGTCTTTATTTATAGGTCAAGCCAGCACTAAATATATGCTAACAGTTAGTTTTGATTTAAAGTAACGAAGCTGAAATAATCTCTTTAACAACTTTTTCTCCAGTTTGGAAACGCTCATTGAATATTTTTATCAATAAATTAATTATTTATGATATTTTTTATGAACTATAAAAAAAGGATTCTTGAACGAATTGCTCTTTACGATTATAAAAAAAAAAAAAAAAAAAAATTAACTCACTTAAGGCATTGTGGATGGTAAGAGCAGAAATTACGGATGTGTGGCCTGATTGATTGGACGGTGCACGGTGCATGTTCACTTCTGAATGCAGCCAAGGATTGTCAGTGTTGCAACTGTGTGCATTAGATGTAAGTTTCGTTCTAACCTTCCCTATGTCCTTCAACTATAAATAGTTATCTTATATTCAACGCGTGTGGGATTACGTATTAATTAAATAGCGGTAATTATTCAATATAATTAACGGTAAGATTTGTACGAATAATTTAAAATGAAAGAGCCGTAAACATAGTGCAGACAAAAAGAATCAGGAAACTAAAGAATGAGAATTTCAAACCATCAGATTATGAACTAAGGGTTCAACTCTATTTATATATGTAAAGTTTTACCACGGTAACGCTCATGGGCTTATTACTTTGCAAGGAAGTACTATTTCATCATTTTACAAAAAATGAGTTGACTACGTGATTTTTCCCCTTAACTGTAATTTTTAATTTAGAGTAACCAGTTTATAACTGGGCTGAGGGTCTCTCAACTCCCAATGGATGAATAGGGTCATTCTACAATAGATATTACAGAGTAAATATTATAATAATTTCTTCATTTCTCTTTGAGGTATTCCCCGTCCAAATAGAGTTGGTCATAAATCACATATAAAACAAAATGATACTTAAATTCCAATCTAAGGATAAATTAATGTTTCTTATTTATAGAAAACATGTAAATAATATGTTACCTTAAGCTAAATAATAAATAAATTAAACACTCATCTGAAATTTTAAATGGTCTTATTTTAAAAGCTGCCTATATTAGTAGGTGGACTTTATTTGCGCTAAAGAAGGACAAATTAAAGTTTTATAGAATGACCCATCAATCAGTACATGTGTTTTGAGTGGTAAAAACATTTGGCATATGAAAACGAAATGATAAAGATATTCCAGAGAAAATAAGTACCTTTATTAAATCATTACAAAATTTGCTTTGTGTCAATTTATAATTAAAATTTTGAACGATTCGTGGATTCTTCGCCCCCCTCCTTCTTAGCATATACTAAGGAATCCCAATATTTTAGTCAGTTAACGCAAGTTCGGTCGATTTCTGAACATTAGCTTAGAAACTTGAAAAATATAAATCGAAATAATTTATCACTTTCACATCCAAGGGGTCTGACAATAGTTTTGTTAACGGTTCTACTCGTAGCATCAGATACCAAAACCTTGGTAACAAATAAAAAAAAAAAAAAAACCTTAATTAACCAGCCTTGCAACAAGGAAAACATCTAAAAGCAGCGCAAAGTAGATTTTGGATTGTATCCCTGTACACTGCAGCTTCAGGGGAAATGATGAAGCGAACGAACGGCAAAGGCTGGGTCCCTTTAACAACAAATATATGCAGAACTTTGCCCGGAGAGGTCAAAACCACTAAACATCCTCAAAATAACCCTCAAGCTCCTACCACTGGTTTAATTGAAAATAACAAGTTCAACAATGGGCTTCAAACAATGCTATCAATGGGGTTTCTTAGTATACGCTTTCTATAGCTCCTCTTTATCCATCTTATAAAGACTCAAGAGGTTTTTTTGGGCCAAAAGTTCAATAGTTTTACCATTTGGCAATATTTATTGCAAAAAGTCCAAAAACTAGCTATTGACTCCAGAGTTGGGCGTATTCGTATTCGCGAATAAGAATACGAATATCACCCGAAGCACCCCCAACCTGCGAATGCGAATACGAATATTCGTATTCGCATATACGAATGCGAATATATTTGTATTCGCAAATGTAAATACGAATATTCGAATATTCGCTGGGAAAATCAGCGAATATTCGATTATTCGCTGGGAAAATCTGCGAATAATCGTATACTAGCAGCTGAAATATACAAATACGTTCGTATTTACTTGATAAAAATACAGATACACTCATATTCGCTACAGAAATATACGAATACACTTATTTTCGCAGGAATAAATATTAAAACAGATGTATTCTCAACTAATAGAACTAATTAAGGTATTCCATGACTAAACATTATATTTTTTGTAATAAATATTACGTTAATATTAAAGTAATTATTTAATTGTTATTTATTTATTACTTTCACTTACCTACACACGAAATATATAGAAAGTGAAAGTATTGCCATCGTGAAAAATTTCCGGTTTTCAACGGAACCGGACTTTTGGGGGGTCTCCTGAGTCCAAATAACCAAGTCTCGCGAAATGGTCTGTGTGTGTGTGTGTGTGTGTGTGTGTGTGTGTGGCATGACTAGCTCAAAAACTATTTGTCGTACGAAACTGAAATTAGGTATTTGAAGTATATAGGTGCCCGCTATGTGACACCCAAGATTTCTTCTAAATCGAGTAAGCATAGTGAGCACTTTATCCGAATACTATTTTTCTATTTACGATTTTTCAAAAACGGTTCTAACGATTTCGATTAAACTTTTTAAGTTTAATTTTAGTGAGGCATTCTTTAATATGAAGTAGGTTTTAAGGAATTCTATTAAGTCTGATAGAGCTTAAACGGCTACGGAAAAAATCTTCCTTTAAAGTATTTTAATTTTTTTCATTACGAGTAAATAACTGTCCCTTTTCATCCCTATTTACAAGAAATGGCTAAATATAAAATACGAAAGAATTTATGATTCAAATAAAAGAGAAATAAAATATATGATTTACCAAAACAAAATTTCCAATTTCCGATTATATTATTGGTAATATATATGTATAATATATCATTCAAAAGTTTAGAATTTAAAAAATTTAATTTTTTAAGTTTTGTACCAAGAATGAAGTTGGTCTCATTTACTTTAGAACTTCGTTTGAATTCTTTTTTATAAATAAATATGTTTTTAGATTATAGAAAAAATAATCGAGTTTTAGACTGAACAATCATCTTTTTGAGGAACTATCGTATAAGAATCGATAGAAAGGGTTAATCACAACGGCCGATATTAAATTGGAACTAAAATTCAATTTTCAATTTTTAGCACGTTAATATTTTTTGAAAACCACCAAGGCGATATTTTATCCTTATAAGGCAGTGACAAGTAATAATGCTTTATTAAAGTAAATAGATTACTGATATGACAACAAGCTCTTAAAACACGTTGACTCTTTTCGCAGGCTCAGTACGGCTTGTGTTGTATTCGCAGGATGGGGGTGCTTCGGGTGATATTCGTATTCTTATTCACGAATACGAATACGCCCAACTCTGATTGACACCATGTGGATTTAATTGTGAAATCTTCCCTATGGTAAGTTTGCTGAACACTTACTTCATAGATTACTTAGAGGACCCTTCAAACATTAGATTCAGGTATATCTTGAAATCAAATAAGGACTTGTTTACTTATATCTTTAAGTTAAAGTTTGGAGTGTCAATAACTGTACTTACAATTAGTGTCAATAACTGTCTGGTTTACCCTATATATATTTAGTTATTTATATTATATAATATTTTCTTTTTTCCTGTTGTATTCATGTCATTCATTGTATGTATTGCATTTACACAGTTAACTCTTAGTATGCTTCTGTCTTACTTTTTTATTTATTAATTGTTTTTTAATAGATTTTGTGTATGACTCCTTTTATTTTTTTTTTTACAAGTCACTCCAGCAGATGGATGGATCATGCTTGTGTAAATGTCTTCTAAAATTTAAATTATTTTTTGTCAAAAGAAAGATGATAATAAACTTAATCACTTACTTCCTAATTGGAATGCTCCTAAAATGAAGGAAGTGAAAAAAAAAAAAAGTACCCAATAACCATCCACAAATGACATTGATGTATAATATCTGTGGTAACAGTGTCCTTGCATGTTCATAGATAAAGTAGCAGAAATGAAGTGACTCACGATGTCGATATCGGATTCCATCCTTCAAAGAATGAGTGATGTAGTTAGTGGTCTCAGATAACCAAGTACAGCTTTAAAAATATAGTATTCTTCCATTTAATTTGAATAAGGGTCGTAATTGGGAGGCGGTCGTTTGCTATTTTTTGTGCGTTTGCTATTGTGTTAAGTTTGCTATTTTTTACCTCAAGTACAATATGAAAACGTTGATAACATCATATTATAATTATTTCTAATAGGTGTTTTTCATTTTTTTTTTTGGAAGAACGCAATAATTTTCTTGATAATTGATGATATTCGATGATTTAGGTATCATTTTGAAAATTTGCTACCCCTCCAGTTCCAAAGATCAGTCATATACCCTCCAAAACCGCGGGAGAATATCTATGAAGGAAAAAACATTATTTTACGCATAACTCAATAACTTTTAGTTTGATTATGTAATGGGAATATGATAGGTTTTTGTATTCCCTATATAATGAAAATCGGACTAATAGGAGCAAAGTAACATAATTTTCAATTTTGTCCCCAACCACTCCTAACCACCCCTAACCACTTTAGATAGTGAAAAATAAATATATGCTTCTTCTCTATAATATGGTATGTTTACTTATTCTCATATTATGACTATTAAAACACTGATGTTATGTGCGAGTCGTACTGACCAACTAGTAAACAATATTTTGGCAAAATATATTAGATTTTAGAGAGAGATTTAAAATAGAGATATTAAGAGATATAAAATAGAGAGAATTATTATCGGTTAGTTTATCAAAATGTATCTTTAATAACCTAATTATTCGAACATTACATATCAAATACAACAGTTAAAAATACAAATAGTTTCGTTATCTAATTATACAAATAATATTTTTAAAAATATCTACATAAAAGAAATCTAAAGAAAATAAAAAGCTTAATCTCCTGGTTCAATGGGGAAAATGTCCATGATATATTTATTTACACACTGTAATAAATTTTGAATTATATTATAATTAATTCAAATAAAATTTATCATTAATTTAATTTTCAGAAGAAATTTAGAACTGAAGAAATAATCTGATTAACTTGAATATTCGCAGGTGAAATTACCTTCTAAGTTCATATAGGGTAACACACATCTAAAATTGTTTCTGTTAGCTTATTTTTTTTGCCTGCTATAAATGAGCAGCCCATGTTTAAACATTATTAGCAGCGGATTTCAAAAGTTTTGTGTTACGACTGCACTCACTCCATTTTTGACTCAGCTTCACTCATTTTAAATCGAATCGCAAGAAAAAAAATGATTTTTCGATTTGTGTCCATTGATCGAAGCACTGTGCGCCGTGTCTATAATACCTTACTATACTTAAAATACGAAAAAGATACCTTGATATATTTTCTAAAATAAGGAAAGAATATAATGCTACACGTGCCTTGGGTTAGGCCTTTGAGTGGTAAATTGTATTATATTATCCAGTAATGCCATATTTCTTTTCCGTTTTCATAGCAAACCATATATTTGATATCTCCTTTCGTTAAAAAATCTCAATTGATCTTTTGTGTATTTTATTTCAATATCTATAATTTAAATCGAATATTGGAGTATAATTTGTCATTGTCACTGGATAGATAAAAATATACACCTGGAGAGGTAGGAGACGACTGAAATGGGATTAGGGAGAGAGATACCGCAGGGGTCCAGAGAGAAGGGGAAGAGTGAAATAATTTTTCTTCCAATATGGAAATATTCCGACAAGAGGGGCTTTCTTCTACTGAGGATGAAAATTACTCTACTAATGAACATTAGATCAAAAGGTTGGTAGCAGGGAGGAGAATTTTAATTGAGTTATTCTAATAACATTATTCTGAACTTAAATTATTTTCTAGATTGCTCTCTTTGAAAGGTGCTGTTAAAATCCATTGCTTTTTTTTCTAATTTTTTTTTTAAATTTTAATTTTAACATTTTTTTCTCAATCATACGATATTAAGTAACAATAATTTAAATATCAATGTAGATTAATTACGTGTAAATCTTTTGTGGCTCAGATTTTATTTCCTTGTTACACGAGTTTAGAGGTAGGCGAAGTTTCATTTCTCTAAGTTTCGATGGACTATGACATCAGCCACCCAGCTGTCCTCAAAAAAATCGTGTGTTTAAATGCCCGAATCGATGTTTTCACTTAGGATCAGAGTTTGAAATCGATAATTAAACAATAAGTGAGTAGATTTACTCACTAATATTCGCTAATATAAAATATATAAAAATAGAAACTGCCTTGGTGGAACTGGAAGAGTTTAATAAATGTATGTTGACGCCCTGCGGTGAACTGTTTACATAAAAAAAAAAAAAAATAAAAACCAAATATGTTAAACAAAATAACTTGTATGTAATAGAAAAAGTAATGAATTTTGATGAAAATCTTATACATAACATTTAAATGTATCTTCAAAAAGGTGATTTTTATTTTCTGTTAAATATGTTTCTAATCCCAATTTGATCATTATTTTCTAAGTATTCACCGTATGACTAGGTGAGTTATAGTTATTTTAAACGAAATCAATAAACTTTAGAGATCGATTAAAATTTTTATGTGAAAATCTTTTAACTTAAAAATCATTATGGGTCATTTTCCCAGAAAGGGCGAATCTGAAATTGGAATTCTTGAAATTGAAAATGTCGCATTAACGTCTGGAAAATATTTAGGGATGCTCTTTACAAAGCACTGGTTGAACTCCAATGCAAGGTTATACATGAGCAGGGTGCATTTATTTATTAAAAAAAAAAAAAAAAAAAATTGAAGACGGGAAAAGAAATGTACTGAGGGTTCATTTTAATATAGTTTTCTTGATTTTTTTATTTTTATTTATTTTATTTTATTTATTTTTTTTTTTTGCTGACAAAAATCCTAAGCCATCTATCAGCCATTAAACAAATTTTTATGACCATCCAGTTTTTTCTCGTTTACTACTTAAATAAAGATCCTTTTGAAATAAATGATAGACCATAGGAAACGTCTCAACGACCTCTATATGTATAAAGCAACGAGAAAATATTGATGCAATTAGTTTTCGGGTAGAGACAGACGGGACAATGACTCCTTATGTTTATGACCATCCAGTTTTTTTCTCCTTTACTACTTAAATACTGCTGCTTTTCGACAAAACGATAGACCGTTGGCAATGCACCAACGAGTTTTATAAGTAATAAGCAGCGAAAAATTTTAGATAAAATTACTTTCCAATTCCGTAGAGGCGGGATAATGACAACAGAATTTGAGAGGCTATCTAGATTTTTCTAGTTTACTACTTAAATATAGCAGATTTTTGACAAAATGATAGACCGTTCGAAACGTTTCAATGAGCTTTAGAAGTAGAAAGCAACGAAAACATTTAGATACAATTAATCTCCAAGTACACTCGAGCGGGAGAAAAACACCCGATATTGTATTGTATGACCATCCATTTTTTTTTTTGTTCAATACTTAAATACTGCCATTTTTTTAAACAAGGATAGACCGTCAGAAACGTATCAACTCGCTCTAAAAGATGAAAGCAATCAAACAATTTCGATACAATTACCTTCTAAGTAGCTACGGGCGGTACAATGACACGGGTTGTATGCCGCTCCCGCCGCAGCACCTACGTTGTTATCCTGACGGTTCCACAGTGACTGAAAACTTTTGGCGGCAAAAAGAGTTGTTACTCAAGATGTAATCCTACTTTTAGCCAGAAGCCGCAGTCATCTGTAAATGTTAAAACACGAAAATACTACGTAAGCGGGGAAAAACCCTAACACCGGGGACAAGTCTTTACCCTCCTCTGTGTACTATTCTATCATTCTTAAAGATATCGCATAGCTCACATTCTTATCTTGAGACGTTTTGAACAGCAGCACAGTTATAAAAAATTCAAAAAGCGTCAATGGTCAATTCGTAGACGAACGTAAAGTTTGGAAACTGGAGTTGTGACGTGTCGAGGGAAGATTTCCACTGGTCATATCAAAATTCAACCTTTAATTTTTAATGTTATATGAGTGAAACCCTACGTAGTCAACAGGGCAAGTCACAGATCCTAATTAGAGGTTGTTTTAATGAACAAAAATGGTGAGGGGGCTTCAGAATCCATCGGGGACAGCGATTTGCCCTTTCTAGGAAAATGACCCATATAATAATTGTTACATAATTTTTCGGAAAAAAAAATTATTGATTTCAAACCCTGCTTAGAATGAATGCAACACTTATTTACAGTTCATCCTGAGTTTCAATATTCATTATTCAGAGATAGTATAAGTATTCATACTAGTCTTGTTGCGGAACAGGGGTTGCATGGTGGATGTTGAAAATCAGAGATTTTAATACCCATATGTGGAACAAATCCTACTTTGGTATGTGGGTTAAAATCGGTCGCAAACCTTAATTGGTACGAATTATGAATTTTACAATGGGACGGGATATAATTATGATTTAATATGAGTGTTAAAGAAGATAGTTTAAAAAAAAGAAAATTACATATCTAAATGTCACGCTTCAATAGTAATATTGAGTAATACTTTCACTAATAATGTACAGATAAGAAAGGGTTGAGAAAAAATATTTCAGGTATAACATATGGGATCGAGTTCAGACATAGAAAAGAGTAATAAAATCTACCACTGGAATTTTGCCAAGTACATTACCATTTGTCCGGTAAATCCTTACATTAAACCTTAAGTAATTTTGAAACAAAATGTATACGTATTTAATATATTGGTTCTTCACATTCTAGATTTCCCTTCGTTATTCGGCAATTGTTAATAAAGTGGCAAATTGTCATTAGAAAAAAATTGTTTTTATGTTAGTTTTTGAGGAAACAACGATAGAATCTCGTTAAATTAAAAAAAAAAAAAAAAGGGCATATGAAATTTTGCCACCTTAGGAAAGAAATATAGTATTATATACTCACTGAATAGATTAACCATTTCTTTCGATTTAGATCAATTTTAAAATTCATAGAATATGCTGTAGTTCAGAAATTATTTAACGTAAAACAATCACGAATGTACTAGAAAAATTGGTAGCTGTTCCAAATTAAAGTCTAAAACCCTTTTCAAACATACGCTTTTTGTTTTACGTTAAATATTTATTTATTTCTTCATAAACTGAAATTTAATAGTTTCATTCGATAATGTACATTTGAAGGTAAAAATGTATCTCTTGCCATCTTTCTTCTTGACAAATAAGCATTGATCGACAAGGATACACGTGCGAGGTAATACCAGTTTTTTTTTTTTTAAATAACAGCTGAAAAATACGAGGGGGCATTGATAAAAAGCTGGTGGGATGACCATGGTAGGTTCCACTAAAATCGTGTAATTTGGCAGGCCCCAGCCGATAAATCCTGGGAAGCTGCTATATGACCTCGGCAAATTGCCCCCCCCCCCTGTAATAGACTGCCCCGTCAACTTAGGCTGCTCACATTCACTCACCCCAAAGGCAATACATCAGGGTATAATAATATCTGGGTTCGAATCTCGACTATCTCAAAGGATAAATTAGCAAATGACTGACAGGGGCTAATAAATCTAAACGATATAATAATTTTCGAATGTATAGAAAAAGTGATAATATAAATATCGATTTTTCAACATGTAGGAACATGATATTTTTAATCTTTAAAAAATTAAAGATGGAAACCCTGGCTGTAGGGCGCAATCATGGTGAAATCACCTCCTTGCGCGACGGCATAATAAAAACATGACTTCCTTAAGGCAGTTTTCCACTAAGCGTACGGTTTAGTTTATAATTTTTAGAAACTGAAAAACAAAACAAAACTAAAACAAACCAAAAACTCATGTTTCCATCAAGCGGACGACATTTTGTTCGATTTTTTTCGGTATTTTTTAAAACAAAGTTTTTCTTCAATAATCAACCATGTTAAGAGAAGAAAACTTTGTTATTCTTAGTTGAGGCTGGTTGTTACTTATCGGTGATGGATAAAGATTAAATACTATAATGCACGAGTTTAAGGTTTAAAGGTCGAACGTTTAAGTAAGAACAATGTTTACTAAATGCTGGCTGCAAACGAATTCGCTTATTGCTATAAAAATCTTTAACACTTGAATAAATTCATTTAAATTGATACACCAAAAACCCATTTTGAATGTAATTTAATTCTCCACAAATTTCTTTTTATAGAATTTTCTGAGCCATGAAGATCTGAGGCACAGAAGGCAGAGGTTTGGCGAAAGATGTGTTTAAAAAAGTTTTTTTCTCAAAAATTATCTATATACGAAGGCGTATATCTCATTAAGTGTTACGGATAGATAAAAAAAAAAAACGTAATTTTTATACAAGAGGAAAAAGTGTCAGCACTAATTTTCTATACATATGTATTTTTGGTAGCAACAACAAAAAATGTTTCAACCCCCAAACTCTCATCTTCCCTGACGCCACCACTAGGATCAAGGACTTTTGTAACCTTTTCTACTAAAGAGAATCGAGTTCCAAAACAGGTTGAAACCTTTTGTTGTTACCGCTTCCGAGTCTTCACAAAGTTTGCGAAACTTAGCAGTTTAGTTTTATTCCACACGAGTTTATCTTTTGTTTTTGTTTTTTCCGTTTAGAGGTAAAACCGCCTTTTCGCAGTAGGTACTGGACCGCATGGATTATACATAGACTATCTCAGTTATAGCTGGGACATAATATTTTCTGTTCTAAATCAAAATATTGGTATACTTGCCTAAAACTGTTGTGTGCGTTTTTGGCCACCCTGAATCGAAATTACTCAGTACCTATTCAATTTTTATATCTCCTTTAAAAATTTACGAATTTTCAAAATTCCTAAGCCATTTTGAAGTTCAAACCTCAAATCTAACGAATTTCCAAAAACGAAATTTTTTTTTTTTTAAAAAGTTTTGACTTAATGGTCAGAAAAAAACGTAGCGTTCTACTATTAACAATTTCTTTATGGTGATAAAGATATTTCTTATAAATAAAACATAAGGTTTTCGGTTATAGTCATACCAAGTTTTTTTTTAAAAAGTTTTGACTTAATGGTCAGAAAAAAACGTAGCGTTCTACTATTAACAATTTCTTTATGGTGATAAAGATATTTCTTATAAATAAAACATAAGGTTTTCGGTTATAGTCATACCAAGTCATTATTTATGTGCCTGTACCTAATAGTGTAAAAAAAAAAAGTGTTTGATCCCCGCACGAGAGACAACACTTAACAATAAGTATCTTTGCTGAAAGGAAGTGTCCACGTGCTTTCAAGTCAAGGGCGTGCCATTGCTAGTTGAATAGACCAACGGCCACCTAATGGCTATTCCTACGCTCAACAAGTATGCTCAACTTATTTTCAAAGGAATAATGAATTATATGAATCATCATAACTCTTAGCGAATCCAACGTTTCGCCCATTGTTTTATAACAATTTTTTACATTTCCACGAAATATAAACGTTTCTTAATACATCTTAATACATGAGTTTTTTCCTTATTTAGTCTAAAATTAGAAAATAAAAAAAAAAAAAAATCATCTACCTAAAACCGCTACTTAATAGAGAAAGGCGTCTCTCTAATCAGGCCAAGATAGTGTGGAAGGAGGTTGGACAAGGCATATATAAGATAAATGTTTTATATATATGATTTTATATGATAAGAAAAAATAAATAAACTATTGCTTTCCAAATTAAGCCCTTTGGAGAAGTAATTTTGGAAAGGAGGTTATAGGTTTTACTCAAGGCGGAAAAGTGAATACTCTCTACTTGAAGGACGGCTTTCGTGTCAAACAACACATTTTCTTTTTCTTTTAACATTTTGGTCATACATCAATCGTAGGTTGATTGATGTAGGAACATTGTTGACAGTAGAAAAGACGAACGACAGTCGAAAGCTCTACGAATGGATGGAATGATAAGCCGTTTTTAGGGATCTTTAAACTTCACCTTCTCCCGAGCCTGTACGATGTCAGGTACTCGATAAAGATCCCTATCCTAATTATACCTGGATAGGCAAAATTTAGGACTCCCACTGTAGCATCCTCCGATTAGCCTTAGTGGCATAAAGTGACGTTAAACAAAAGCAAAACTTCACCTTCAACATACTACAATACTTAATCTGCATTATCGAGCACTTGGAAAAGTTACTAGGCAACCTGCAAAACAGTAAGGAGAATGGGATCAGGCGATGAATTCAGAATTTTACAGACACTTTTAGAATTTTAGAACAGTTTTATTTATAAAATAATATAAATACAAGATTAATATAAATATAAGTTTTACAAGCCTTTGCTTTTTTAACTTACAAATTTACCTTTCTCATATATTAAAAATAAGCAAGATAATTACAATAGGTAAAAAAAAAGAAAAAAACCCACATTCTTGACAGAGGCGATGAATGGGAACAGATTTGATTCAGCGAAACTGAGTGATAACTATAATAAATCCATATATATTGAAAAAAAAAGAAGCTAGAGTTCTTACAACAATGAATGAAAAGAGGCTTATACTGTAACTGAATAACCTGGCTTTACCACTTTTCTTATTGATTCACTTTCTGGCACTAAAAAATTATTAATCTCTTTTTATTGAAGTTAAAAGTGATTTGTTTCTTTTGAGATCCTATTGTTCGTGTCCCCTTTTTCATAAATTTTCAATGCATTATCAATAATATATATCTACATGAAAATAATAAAAGCCGTGAAGATGCCCGAATATTGGCGAACATTTGGTTGTTTTAACGTAATTTAGTAAACCAGAGCTTGTATACGAGACTTTTGAGGCCGAATCTTTCTATATCAATATTTATGATTTTTTTGGACGGTTATTGTAAAGCTTAAATTTTAGTAAGAGCGAAAAATCAACCAACCAAATATTATTTTTTTTTTAAATTGCATTTATTGATATTTACTACTGTGTTAAATAATAATATATCTCGTGAATGTGAAGAAAAATAAACAAAAATGACATGAGTAGACTTGTAGAGAAACTACCCATCGCTAGCTATCTAATAATAATTCTAAGCTAGAAGGTTTAGCGGCCGTCTTCTTTTCAGACGCCTCGATGAATTGTCAGGAATAGATGAGGAAGAAAGAATGGAAACAAGAGGGTTAGAATGAGTAGGGAATTTATGGCAAAAGGATTGATATCGGGATTTAGCCACATCGGTGACATATGTAACATGAAGTTCACCATGGATAATTTTATTTGTCATCAAATAAAGAGCATTAAGGATTTTGCGTTTTGGAATGTAGGGATTGGATGCGACAGGAATTCGATGGTTTGGTAGAGCTCAATTCGCTAAGCCCGAATAGGTGTTATTATTATCACGTAAATGGGTCATATTTTTTGGAATGTTTGTGCGTTTGTCCAGTTAGTGCAATAGTAAGCGGTAGCCTCGAGGAGTTTCTTGTCGTTTCAGTCTTGTATGAAGAATCCAAGTTAAACGTTTGTCCAGTTCAATTCTTAAGTAGCGGATCTGTTCAATAGAGGATAAAGGAGAATAGTAAAATGATACTTTAGGACAAGTGGTCGTAAGTTCACGACGAAGATCAAAGAGATTATTGGATGGGATTAATTTTGATGTTCATTTTTGACACCATTTTCAAGAATGGTCGCGATGTGAGCTTGCAGGTATTAGAAAGCAGGACTAAGTGGATCATTATTAACTGATAGCACACAAGTGTCATCAGCCTATGTGGTAATTACTGTGTTAGGATAGGACCGAGGATATCAAATTGATGAACCCCAGTTGACAGAAGGGTATCCAAATTTAATAATGTTACGGTCAATCGACAGTGGGATAACAGAGGAGTCTCTGGAAAATCTTTCTAGATCATTCTTGACCTTTAAGCATCTATAGAACCAGTAAACTGGATGGTCTCGTCAATGACTACAATCTCCCTTGTGTGCCGTGATAAGTTTTGATAAATGTTATCTTGGCGCTAATTCTATATTTAGAGGACTTTAGTTATAAGAATTGTCATTTAGATTAATTACCGTATAAGTTTGTACAATAAGTTTGTAAATTACAATTATTATTATTATTTGTAGTATTTTGTTTTGCTAGGCATTAGATATAATTGTAAATATTAGATTTTATAAATTGTATTATTTAAGGATTTGTATTTATTTATTATTGGAACCCTCAGCCCGCAACGATGATGATATAACTTCATTTTTGCTGGTATTTAATTTTATTTACAATTGTTACATTAATGTATTTTAAATAAATACATGCTTGATGTTCTTTATCTTCGGCTGTTTGCGGAGAAGTTACTTTGGAAGGAAGCCTTTCAGGGACTTTTAGGGTTTCCTTCATTTATTCTTTGACCTCTCCAGTTTTTCTCAACCTCTGATTATGACATCAACTCCTCCATAATTTATTAAATTCCTCCTTTTTATTAAATATATCATTCATTTTTTTAATGTTATTTTCTATAACGAAATCAAATTTCGTTTCACCTCAATGTACCTTTTTATGACCAACCGAATGCAAAGGATTGCATTAATTAATACATTCATATCGTTATCATGCTGAATTATTTAAAAATTGTAATTTTTTATGTAAAAAAAGTCATTTTTATTTATTTTTTATTATTTTATTAATTATGTATCTAATTATTAATATATTCCTCGTCCGATTAGCCTTAGCAGCATAAAAATGGACGTTAAACAAACAAACAAACATTAATATATTCCCAAAAGTACTTTTCGTCTTATATTGTTTCGACAGGGCGGCATTACGCAATAATAGTGGAAAAACTATTAGTCCAGACCCCCCATGGCAAAAAATTAGGCTCATTTCATACTACATTTTGAGCATATAAAATAATTTTTTCTATTATTCTGATGTGAAACTGTGAAAAATGTGTCTTCCAGCTTAGCATAAGCTGATGGATTACAAATTGGCGCCCTTGGGAATACGTAAAATTCAATCCTTTTTTTAATGTTTTGCTTATAACTCAAATACGATATTTGGCACGAAAAATTGTATTCTTTGTAAAATAAAAGAACATAAAAATTCCCATGAAATGTGTTACATAATGTTAAAATCGGTAATTTTTACGTTTTTAGCGGAAAAGTGAACAATACTAAATTTTCAAGGCCTGCACTCGAAAATCGTTACTCTAAATGAAAAATCTTACATATAAAGCTATAGAACATCCAATTCTGTGTTTAACGAGCTCCTTAATTTTAAAATTACCTCACTCCTAAGTACAGAAATTAATTAAAACTAATAAGTATTCGCAGTGCTTAGTGGCCAAAAATCAATTGTTGGAATTTTGTTTCGGTTTCTTGCATAAAACGTGCTAACAACGGATTACACAGTATAGATTTCCGAATACCATAAAAGGGTAAATTACAAAGAAAAAGCATCCTTGAAAATTATCAAATGATTTTTAAAAATTTTGATCGGATTTGAGTTGTGTGAACAAAATAATAATATAGATACACCATAATAACGGTACTAATGACTCACCAAACATGGACTTCAACATACTAACACTCATCGATACGCCCCCACGACACTACAAAAACTGCCAACAAAGACTGACTTTTAACATGAACCCATTGGCATTTAAATCCACCTGAAGCAAACTTTTGCAGTTGGGTACTTGAAAACAGGCAAGAAGCATTACTTCCTGTATAATAATAATAATTTGTTTTATTATCGATTTCAAAATCTGATTAAAATTAATAAGCTTATTATATCTTAAGTATCCCTAATTATAAGTGCCTTCGAGATGGTTGGGGATTGTTTGAGTCCGAGTATAGTTTCCAATCTCCTCACTTGATCAAAGTCTGTTGTATATTAAAGAAAATACATTTTAGAAAATATATGTATTTTTATAAATAACCTCAAAACATAAACATAATAAATAAAAGTTCAACCTCTCTTGGCAACCTTCTCCAAAATCTTCTCAAACAAGCACTCTTTCTCATAGCTCCTCCTTCTGATGAATACGCATAGATATGCGTATTTATATGAAGGAAGCATAATTATGCACGCTCCACCTAGTCTTGCATTCTCTCTTGGTTTTCTTTTGACCGAAGACCAAACCGATACGATCCTACCAGTGTGATCACCCGTGGTCACATCTTCGAAGTTTTTTGAATCAATGACTACATAATGTTTATATCATAGCTATCACTGTCGAAAATTCATGGGATGCCCTTTGATGCATAACTTTGTACAAGGTATGATCCTTTTGCCTTGTAGAAACCTAAGAACGTTGTCTTCAATCCTGATATGCTTTTAAATGAAATATATTCATAGCGTTTAAGTAAAGATCTCAAATGAAACAATATCAAAACATCTGGTAAGGTCACCGCAACATATGTTTATATATTTTATAAAGTCTGCGGTATTTTATTTCATTAAAATAATCACGTTTATTAATAAAATCACTAGCATCCCTCGTCCGAAATAGACCCTAGTCTTTAATTCCGAAAGTACTATAATCCAGAATCGATCTGCTAAAATAATAAAGAAAAAATAGGTTTCAGCCCGGTTTGTGATTCTGTCAGCATAAAAACCTCACATTTATTCTTAAGTAATTATAAAAATCATATTGCAACAATTTAATTGTTTATCAATTATAATTTGGTTAATATAAGATCCAGTTTTTTTTTTTCACTAATGCATAATGTTCACTGTATTATGAAAATATTGCCTTCATAGCCTTATGAATATAGTTCTTAGTTCATTGGTATTCTCCAGAGTTAAACAGCAAGAATATTGGATGAAAATTAAGCGCCTAAACCGCAATCCTTGAGAGCGATAATAGTATGACAAGAAGCTACGGAGAAGCTCTTCAAGCCACCGACGGGAATTAATTCAAGCATATTTCAGACTAGCTACTTAAAAGCAATTAATGGCCTCGAAAGGTATCCATTATTATTCTTGCTTTTATCGAGAAAAAATGTTAGGAATATTCAGTGAAGCTTGCCATTATAACTTTCCTAAATGAATATTCACAATATAAGAGAAATTTAAAAGTGAATAAATAAAATAATGAATTAGAATTATATCCATTGCCCATAAAGCTACAAGTCTTCTTTTTTAGAATATTTCTTGATAAAAAAAAAAAAGTGACTAATTAAGTGATTAACAAACTGGAAAAAATCAATATTAACCCATAAATTTGTTGTAAATTCCTTAAATATTTGAAGATTAATTTAAGAGTGAATGAATATTATCTAGTATCTATATCCATAAAAAAATAATATGTCCCCAAGCAGTCCAATTTACATAGGTTTCAACGGCGTTCGTTGGAGGAAGGTGTCGGGGAACAATTAGTGGTGTCGTCATTGAACCTCCGTGCTCATTTAGCCTTATTTATTTAATACCCCAATAGTTGACAATAACTAAAAAAAAACGTCTTTGTATGAAATCAAACCCTAACTTTCTTGACCGGTTTTTATTAAACCATTTTTCTAAACGCAGATTATCCCAAACTTTTTTTTCCTATAATTTATTACAGTTAAATTCTGCTCGCACCCTTCTGGAATTTGATAAACAATGTGAAGAGACAATTCCTACCTATTTGATCTCGGTAAGTATTACATATAGTTCAGCAAAAAGAATAAGGCGCGCAGGCGACGCATAGTGGGGCAAAACGGCGCACAGTGGTTGAAAATTGACTATTTTCGGAAAAAAACCTTGTAAAACCCGATCTGTGAGCCGCAAAAAAAAAAGTTGATATTATCATAACCACGATTGAATTTCCTATAAAATGTATAGGTTCGAGCCCCGCTTAACCGGCTGTTCGGATTAACCGGCAGTGTAAGGAAAATAGAAAAAAAATTATACATCAATTTTCAACTCGAAATCGGCTAGTTTGAACACTTATGCTGTTTTATGCTAGTAATATCATTGATAGTACTTGCAATTTAATTTTATTTCATGAAAACACTCAAGTTAGGTAAAAAAAAAAAAAAAAAAATCATACATAGGAACTATCTATTATTTTTGTCGTTATGCTTTAATTCTTAACTATTAAATGTATATCATATTAAAACATAAGATTGGGATCATCCGACTTTAATATAATTTTGATAGGAGATGGTGGGATTGACTGTTCAATGTAGGTTTAATAACTGAAACTCTGCACAAATTTAGTTCCCTTATTCACGCTAAATAATAGCTGAACCTTTTTTTTAATACCAATCTTCTAAAAACAAATGGATGCTTAAAATGAAAAGTGCCGAAGCCTTTAAGTTATCGGAGGTCATGTTAATAAACTTATTATTAATAATTTCCAAATTCATTCTAAAATCACGGTAGGTGAAAAAGTTGATTTATTATCGACCTAACAACGATTCAGACTGACTTTATAAATGATGCTACAGACCTAGTAAGTAAGGCATGATGTTTTACTAAACGATTAGTAACATCCTAATTCGAAGCACAAGCTCCATAGCGAATAAACTGCACAAAATAGCTTAGGTATTTCAATAAATAAAAAAATCCCACATGTACAGACGCAGGTGGACGCAGCTAGAATATGTTTTAATATTTCCTTGAATGTATCTTCTTCTTAAAAAAATGGATTTTAAAACTGCGCTCGGCTGCGCTTGAAAAATATGGATTACCAAAAAAAATTTTTGTCTTAATTTTATTGCATTTATTCGGGATTTTATTTCTGAATTAACACATAGACCAAATAGCATCATTTTTATGCTAGTGAAATATGTGAGATCGCTTTTCATGATTATGAAGGAAAATCGCTCTAAGAAACAATAATGCGAGTTGTAAAAATTATTATAGTGCTATAAATTTTCCGTTGAAAAATAAACTTTTTCAATGATCGATTTTCAAAGAGTCCTAACAAGTTTAAAAATTAGAATATATCCGAATAAATTGATGGAATGTGTCAGGTAACTATTCTAGAAATTAATATTGAAAAGAAAAAGAATATTCCAATACCTTCAAAAAATGGGTTTTTTCCGCCTTTCAACCACTGTGCGGCGATAAGGGCAGAACGTGTCGTCCTATCGAGATCACAGTTGTTTCATTCGATTGAGGATGGAAAATTACAATAGGACTGCAACTAAATTTAAAAATTATATTTTTTATGTATATATAATTATAGAAGAAACTTAAGAACGGATATTTTAAATAATTAAAAAAAAATAATTGAGCTTACTTTTAACTTAGTTTAGCTACAGATAAACAAAGACATTGATGACCCTAGGGTTTTATAGCTTTTAAACCTTCATAAATAAACAAACTTAATTTAGCTAATTTTACTTTGATTTAACTTAATATTAATTTAAATTTCCTTTAAAGTAGCATTTTTTTTTTTTTTTTTTTTTTTTTGTAAGCTAATGTCTTGCAACTTTTTATAGGAAAATATTGAGACCACTGTCTTTAATCGCCTTCTTAATCACCTCATACTGATATATAGACAGTTTTGACTGGATAAAAACAGCTCGACCAGAACCAGTGTCGAAAATTGTAATTCCACTATTTTTCTCTGGGAGGAGGCTGAAGCCGCTGTCAAGTTTCATTGAGTATTACACTAACCATATTATATTTCAATAAGACAGTCAAGTTAAGGGTATTTTACTTCTCGGAAATTTTTATGGGTGCCGCGAAATTTTTCACATAATTGACAATAACTACCCAACAGGCAAAAAAAGGCAAATGAAATGAGATGAATATATTCTCTGATACATCCCGGTCCTGGATCAATCCCTGCTATCATAAGCCAGGATAAGGCTTTATCTATAATCATGCTTCAAATTAGTTATTTTGTGCGAGAGATTTTCACTTATTTAATCGTTTATATTGGATGGATACTATTATAATGTGGAACGTCTATATACGCCCATAAAGGTTGTAAAACAACTATACTAGCTAGTAACTAGCTCAAAATATTTTTATTTTGAAAATTGACATTTTTACAACCACGGCAAAACCTTGAATTTCTGTTCAAAGGAAATTTTTGTTAAGGGAGGAACCAATCGTTTTTATTTGTTGACTATTCAAGAATGAAAAACAATAAAAACTACCTTCAGATATGAACATTGGATTTGGTTTTTTTTTCCTCGTTTGCCACACAGTGCGGCGCGCCACAAAAACTTTCACAAAAATTACAATAATTATCGAACAGGCAAATAAAGGCAAAAGATATCAGAGGAATATATTCTCTGATAGATCCCGGTCCTAGATCAATCGTTGCTATCTTAAGCCAGGATAAGCCCCAAACTATAATTAGGCTTCAAAGTAATTATTTTGTGTGAAAGATTTTCGCTTATTTAATTGTATATATAGGACGACTACTGTTCTAAAGTGGTACGTCTGTATATGCACATAAAGGCTGTAAAACAACTATCACTCAAATGTGCTGAAACTAGCTCAAAATATTTTTAATAAAAAAAAGACATATTTACAACCACGACAAAACCTTAAAATTCTGCTTAAAAGACTGATCATCAGGTTTGTTTGAAACAATTATTATAAGTATCAAATAATATTATTCGATTAGCAGAACACTACAGCTAATGAACTATTGTTAATGTTCAGAAAAAAACAATCGTAATGATTTTTCACACTGTTAAAAAAATACGTAGCATCCTACAGTACCTTGAAAATACAAATACAACTAATATTTTTTACTATGCTAATTAAAATTGTACAACACAGAATATTATTAAGCTCTAGAATAAATATAATTTTTCCAACAAACCAGATTCATTTTAATTCAAACTCTATAGTGTATTTTGACCCACAACAAACATAATAAAAAAAAATACTACTAATAGAAAAATCATAAAAACACTAACAACGCCGTTCCCTACCTCTTCTGAGCTACGTTTAAATAAAAATTAAATAAAAAGGTCTTATAAAATAACTTCGTGGTTAAATTTATATATATATATATATATATATATATATATATATATATATATATATATATATATATATATATACCTGTGAGTGTGTATACATAGAATAATGCAGTAACAATTTAGAATACATTTAATATATATTCAAGCTTCATACAAAATAATTACGTGTTCCTCAAAGCTACAATTAAATCTTGACTAAAATTGAAATATACATATCTTCTGACACACGACTCCAAAACAGGTGGCCATATGCCTTTGATGTTATCAGGTTAATTAAGGTCTTTGTAAGGATTAGATATGTGGTTGTTATCTGTCCCTCTTAATTTCTATTCTCTCCCGTGAGTAGGCTGCCAGTCTTCGCTGGATGTGGTGCAAAGGACTTGTGGCTCGGTAAAGATAACATATCAAAACCACAAAGCTCCACAAGATCCGAGATGATTAAAGATGCCGCGCTTCGTGGGATATTGTCTTTGACATCCCCGTCAACGTTCTAACCGTTTAAGGAAGTTACGTTTGATCCATGCGCTTAACAAACTGGTTAACACAATATTACAAAGGCCGTATCAACCGTTAAAGAGGATCAAATTTACCTCATATCAAAATCTATTAATAGTTACAATTAAGATAACTTTGATATGGTTTCGACTTACACAGAAGGGTCTGAAAATGAGTAAATATATGAATCCATAATTATGAAAGTGGTCTAATTGAAAATGAGAAAAAGGATTTTATTTCATTTATTTCAGATCACATTAATTTAAACTAAGTTAATTAAATAATCCCGTTTCATTAAACGTATGATCAACAGTTAACATCTACAGGAAGCATTATATTCTTCATTGTGGTCTTTAATCTTTCTTCGTGGCGATGAATTTGTCAAGGTTAATGATTGATTTTGATAGTGAGGAAAAATGCGTCCGTTTCTTTCAGGAAAATTGAACTCTACCGTACACAAAAAATGGTGAAATGGACATCAAATGTGTATTCAACTTAAGCCCTATATTCGATGGAGCCGTTTCAAGGCTGGCTGTAGGACAAAACGTGTTGGTGTAAGGCTAGGAACATGGTTGAGGTCTATGTCAGCTACATGCTGAATTATTGTTTTTATTTTGAAAGCAGGCGAATCTATTTTTTACAAGTTAAATTAGATGAAACTATTCCTATAAAAATCACTGGTTAGTAACACGTAGTCGTCCAATTATGCCATTAAACGTCTATAAGAGGTCCCTTTTATCATATTCCTAATCTGTGTTTTTTTGGTATTAATATAACACTATCCGTTGGGTAAGACATGTGTCTGAAGAGACTTATAAATATTTTTATCTCCGAGTTTTCAAGGCGCTCTCATGTTTCTTGTTAATAAGTCATTGTGAATTAAAGTGGTTACAGTAGTTACTTGCTCTCTTCAAGAGTACTTAAATACCTCTTCGATGTCTTCCATTTCCATATCCTCAGAACACAACATCCTCTTTAAATTCTGGAACTCCTTACCCTATGTTCCTCTATTAATATTCTATTCCCAGTATTTCAACCTTTTGTTTCTGATATCTCCTCAACTTAACCTTCTTCATTAAACAAAACATACGTTATTCTTACCCTCTTTTTTAATTCATTATCAATATCTATTTTTATATTCTGTATTCAATATTACAATCAATAACTCATATAGAATTGTTGACTTGTACCCTTCTGCAAATATTTATAACGTATGGGCAAAGCAAATATTCTGATGTGTTTTTATCACAGGATTGAATTCCATTTTCATTCATTTCATTCATTAAGGCATTCATTAATACCGACAAAAAAATCTTTTTGAAACATAATTCAAGAAAATTCAAAGGGATGAAATATATTTAATTGTAACAAATAATGTTCAATTATGATTTGTGTTGGAGTTTGTGAATATAATTAATACAATATAATGATAATTTTTAATTAAAAAATATTTTCATATTCCTGCAATGTTTAATTTAATTAATTTTTAATTTAATTTTGTTGAATTATTGTTATAATCAAAGAATATTCCGTTTCCATATTTTTCTTTGACTTGAATTTTTTCTAACTGATATATTCAAGTTCCAGGGGGTAGCAACAAGAATAACAGGGTATTTTTTTCCTTCTCGGAATCTTTCTGCCCTCACCTTGATCGATCTCATATAAGTCCTTTTTAACGCCTTTTTCTATATCTGTTCTGATGATGTATATGATAAAGCTACCTCTTTATTGGGCTATGATTATTTGATCATCAGAAAAAATTATTTTGCTTTATTCCTACTTTTGGCCAACCTCATTGATTGACATCACATATATTTTGAAATAAATAAATTCTGTGAGTAAATTTCTTTTTATATGTTTAGCGTGATTTTCCAATATCTCAAATTTTTAATTTCATTTTAAATTATTAAAGATGATTTCCGAAGTGACCTAGTTTTAGACAAATGAATCGTGGAATATAACGTAGAAACAGTTATTCGAAACAGCTGTTGAGTCGTCCAAATGTTCAGTGCAATTGATTGGCTCTAGAAAAATTATTTAAAAAAAATTATTTAGGGCATAATAAATACAAATGAAAGTTGAAAAATTATAGGAATAATAATAAATAGGTATAAGTAAATAACTAATGATGTTTCTTTCCATAGGTTATCAAGTCTTCCGTGTCCTGTGCCGCTTCCATTTATTTTCTCACATCCGGAATGGACCATGCTTCACTAGCCACGCCTTCGTTCCATCAAAGTCGGACTCTTCTTCGTTTTGTCCCTTAAAGACCCTCCTCCTCATTACTTTCCTTTGTAGATCATTCTCAGCAACCAAAAAAACATGGCCGGCCAAACGATTTAAAAACTGGCTCTTTGTTCATTTTATATATATATTTATATATATATATATATATATATATATATATATATATATATATATATATATATATATTATAAATATATAAACTGTTCGAAAAGTACGAATAAAAAAATCAGCATCTACATGAAACTTTAATAATTAACACGTTCACGCCGGCGTGTACCACCGGTGGCTCACACTTTACTGCCTTATCAGGCGGCGTGTACCACCGTTGGTTCACACTAGAATGCCGCCTCTCCCAAACAATTAGATCTTTAACACTTTGGACTGCCAAAAAAGAATACCTGAGGATACGCTCTCGTTTTGACACAATTTTAATATTTAATTCTCTGACAAGAGAACAGTTACTCGATTTCAGGTGACATGGCATCCAAAGTGTTGAGAAAGTAGAAATAATTTCTATATAGTTGAAAATTAAAATAATGAAAATTATTCTTTAATTCATTTATTTTAATGTTTATTTGTATTTATTTATATTTATATTCATATACTTATAAACGTATAAACATTTATTTTTTAATAAAAATTATAATTAATACCGTAGTATAAACATAACTAGTAGGAGTGTAATTTTTATTGTTTATTTTATTATTGCTAGATTGCCAATACTGCATAATGCCCTGGAATAGCTCCCGCCCGGATAGAGCGAAAAGCACTGAAGAGTCCCGGCGTGAACGTGTTAATTCGTTCTAGGGATTGGATTCCTAAGTGTAACCAAATTAAACGGGTCTAACAAATTCCTTTAGGGGGGGGGGTTAACACGTCAGGTGCGGCATCGGTCCCCGGGGTCCGATGCCTTACATTCCCCTCTTAACAGCCGATTTTCACATGAAAATGACCGAAAGTCCGAACACTTCAAACACTCAATATAGACGATTTTTAATGAGGTTAGTGCATTTTAGTGCAGAAAATGTTGCTAACAGCTGATATTCTGTTGTTTTTTAGAATCGGACTCCGAGGTCCGATTTTCGATAAAGAATGGCGTAAATCCTGTATCGGCCTGTCCTGCGCCTAGTATGTCTAGTTCCAATCCTTCCCAAGAGATAATGCCCTTTTTAATCAAAAGATAATGCTTTCGTCAAAGCGCTCCCACCGGACCTCGACGCCCGATATCGTCTGTGACTCATCCCAGCAGTCGGACCCTAGCGACCGATACCGTTGAAGTCAGGATACACCTAAAATACGCCGCCACACCTAACGTGTTAAAGTGGGGGAATGTGCAAATTAATTTTGATGCAAATCAGTCGAGTGCAATATAATACTCCCAATGATACCATTTCTATTAGGTAAAAAATCACGTTTTATGGTTGAATGATATCAAATTATTATATATTTTTCGTATTCATCTTCAGATTTTTGAAAATATACTTAAATACAAGCTTACATATTTTATCCTCGTTTTACATGAAAATCCCACTTCCTCTTATAACTTATTGTACATGTATTTACATCATCGTTTTGTTAGATCTGATATAATTTACATACCTTCTGATTGACTATTATCTGTACCGGACCTCCTGTTGCCAAGTATTTTAAATTAAATGCTTAAAGTTATTTTGTATTAGTAGCATTTATTGGAGGACATATTTTTCTTGTTGCTTCAGATAGTATAAAAAGTAAATATTCCTTTTTAAAATAAAATAAAAAATGTGATGTAAATCTTTTTAACTAATTCATCATTGATTTTTTTTTTTTTTTTTTTTTTTTTTGAAAGGGGTTATACATTTTGAGAGAGCATCTATCCTGGCCTTACATCAAGTTATATTTATAATGTTATTTATTTCTATGTTGTATCTTTAGTGAAGATAATTAACCGTTTTATAATACAAAACCTTAGCTAAACTTATCCTACGTTTCAGGCCCAATTTGCCCATACTGAAGACTACTTTTTATTGTCTGTGCACTCAAATATGATATATTTAAATACGGCGCTCCCAGACAAAGATGTGAATAGACAATAAATGAAAGTCTGAGGATTGGGAAATTGGGCCAAAAATTGAATAAGTTGAGTGAATTGAGATATTATGAAAGGGTTAATTATCTTCAATAAAGAAATAGCATAAAAACAAAGCATATCACTTCAGTTGAAAAGAGTAATTTCTGTTTTTTAGTTTTTCGACTGTTTGATTGTTTTGCAATGATGCTCCTTAAAAAATATCGAGATACAAAAATCGATTCAATTTCTACTTTTTTTTTAACGTTCAGAGTTCTTGGGGATCGTCTGAGATTATATACATTTTCATAGTACGAAATACCGAGTTTTTTATCATTGAGGAAGACATTTTTTTCAGAAGAAAACTTTCCAATAATAATAATTTTTGAATAGAAGAAAACCATTTATTTTATAATATTACTCTTGCCTCAGTCGAGACAATGGTAGCACATTCACACTCCCTGGAAGAAGCTAATCAGCCAGACTATTTGTATTATATAATTTTATCGAATTAAATTCCTAATTTTATCCATCGATTTCTAGCTACTATTTGCTATCGAGTTTTAATATTTAGGAATTTATTTACATCTAAAAATAACTGTCCATCGTTCTTTCTTTTCTCCTGAAACTGGATTTTAAAACAACTTATAGGTCGAATTTCTAGAATGAACGATAATTATTTTAGTACCGCACAAATGTTTAATGATTCAATGTATGGAAATGAAACTTCAAGTACCTCACTATAGCTGATTAACCGAGATCTGGATTGGAATAATGTTAGCCCTAACAGAGTAAGGATACAGGAAGGGGTTCTTTCACTTGACTAAGTACATGGAACCGCATTTAATTAACTTAGAGGGACGATAGAGAAGGCTACAATACAGGATCCTAATCTAGATAAGTGAAAATGCGTTTGAGGAAACCACCTGCCAGATGTGGCTTTCATGTAATTTGAATTCAATATGGTCGAGGCTAGGACGAGGATTCAACCCGGATTAAATGGAAGAGCTATCGGGTGTCTCAGCTAGTTCATTTGCATACCGTTACCGAGAGCAATGTACTTTTTTTTTTTTACTTCAACTTCATAAGTAAGGCTTAATATTATTTATTTCAAATGTACCAAGCTCACTATTTTACTCCACCAAAATATTTTAATGCTTTCAGAACACTTTTAGGGATGATATGGGAAATAAAGTAGGTATTAATGGGGAATCTTAATCATTCGTTGAAACATCTTGAAGAATTATCTTATGAGTATTAGGGCAAAAATCATATTCGTTAGCATACAACCTAATTTTTTTTGTCTTCCTCACCTAGGCTCTATATTTTTTTCCGGGAAAGGGGAAAGGGCGCACAGTGGGGCAAAACGGCAAAAAAGTGGGGAAAAAATCTATATCTCGAGAACGGTTTGTCCTATCGAGATGGAATTTGTTTCATTCAATTGAGGATGGAAAATTGCAATAGGATTGCAACTAAATTATATTTCTTAAGAATAAATAATTATAAAGGCAATTTATGAACAGATATTTTAAATAATTGAACTTATTTTTGCTTATTTTACTTTGTTTTAATTTCAATTTTCAGCACTTTTTCTTTTATTTTATTGTTTAGTCAGCTAATATCTTGTACCTTTTTATGAGAAAATATTGAAACATTTTCTTTAATCTCCGTTCTAATCAACTCATACTGATATTTGGACATTTTTGACAGGATTAAAACAGGTACAACAGAATCAGTTTCGAAAATTGCACTTTTACAATTTTTTAGTGGGAGGAGGCTGAAGCAGCTGTCAAGTTTCATAGAGTATTACACTAAACATATTGTATTTAGAATAAAAAAAAATTTAAACTATGATTTTCTAAGTATTTGGGGATGTGATTAAATGATTTTTGGATATATAAATTGGAGGCAGTCAACTTTACGGTATTTTCCTCCTCGGACCCAATGTGTGCCGCGAAATTTTCCACATAAATGATAATAGTAGAGATGAGAGATGGTCAACTGTTCTTCAATTACGATAGGTTAAATGATGGTCAGGATTTTCAGTTACCGTTTCGATCCAACTTGTGGATCTTCATCAGGGCTAAAAGAAAACAAAAATATGAGTATCTATGCTAGAGGGTGACAATAAATGGATACATTACAGAACTGATAATAATATAAAAGATGGTGTATACATAAATATTAAAATAAGAGGCTGGTTAACAAGATAAAATAGACTCTGATATTTACCTACTGAGTCCAGGTGGATACTAAGACTAAAGGTAAAAATAAGGTGAGGGGTAGTGGTAGGGGGTTAGTTTGCCGACTTCAAAGGTTTATGGCGGGGAAATCCAACGCTTTTGAAGTGAAGGCACTGTGAAAGTAACTGAAAATCCTGACCATCATTTAACCTATTATAAATGATAATAACTACCCAACAGGCAAATGAAATCGGATATATATATTCTCTGATAACTCCTGGTCCTAGATCAATCGCTGTCGTCATAAGCCAGGATAAGGCTTTTTCTATAATCATGCATAAAATTATTTATCTTGTGTGAACGATTTTCGCTAATATAATGGTTTTTATTGGACGGTTACTGTTATAAAGTGCTTCGTCTATATATGAACTTAATGTAAAACATCGATCAATAAAATGTACAATAACAAGGTCAAAATATTTTTGTTAAAAAAAAAATAACAATCTAACAATGACAACAAAAATTATAATTTCAACTTAAACCAAATTTTTGGTGTGGAAGAAAAAAATCGTTTTTATTTGTTAAACTATTAAAGAAAAAAAAAACAATACAAAAATAAATAAAAATTAACTCCAAAAATAAACATTAGATTTCGCTTTTTTTTCCTCGCTTGCTCTACTGTGGGGCAGGGACTCACAATCTTCCACTTTTTACTTTCACTTACCTATATTTGAAATATATAGTAAGGAAAGTATTGCGATCGTGAAAAAGTTCGACTTTCGGTTTTCAACGGAAATACACGTTTTGGGGTCCCCTGAGTCCAATTAACCAAGTCCTGCGAAATGGTGTGTGTGTGTGTGTGTGTGTGTGTGTATGTGTATGTGAACAGACTAGCTCAAAAACTATAAACCGCGCAGACCTGAAATTGGGTGTTTAGTGTATATATATGCCCGCGATGTGACAGCAAAAATTTCATCAAAATTGGTCAAACAGAGGGGTACTTTATTTAAAGAATTTACTCTAATTTTTACGTTTTTTTTTCGATTTTCTCAAAAACGGCTCTATCGTTTTAAATTAAACTCGGTGTTTGGTGTATATATATACCCGCAATGCGACAATAAAAATTTCACCAAAATTGATTAATTGGCACTTTACTTAATAAATGTTGTCCCATTTTCACGTGTTTTTTTTTTATTTACTCAAAAACGGCTTTCACGATTTTGATCAAACTGGGTATTTGATGTATGAATATGCCCGCGATAGACAATGGTCCACGAGGCAAAAAAAATCAATTTTTTGACATTTTCGAAAAAACAAACGAAGTTCATATTTTGAATGCTTAATAGTTGACTATTAAATCCCCATGAGTAGGAAAGGTGGTGGTGAATTTTACATTACATAACAGACAAAAGTATTCGTCACATACGAACATATATTTTTTGAGTGTAATAATACGTCTTCTATTTTCATTTTAACTTTGTTGTAAAACAAAGTTATGATTTTCTATTATTTTTTTCGGTTTTTACAACATACCTAAAATACAGAAAAGGCTATCTTAATTTGATGATTTTGATTCACAATTGATTACAGATTTTTTAAGTAGATGGTCCAAAAATCAACTTCTACGAATGTTTAGTAATCCATAACTACTGAGCTTCAGCATGCTCCGTTTTGAAACCTGTCTGATAACAGCACTTATAGTCTTGTCTAAAAGACCCAATAGGATTGACCTGCCCCAACTTGCCTCTGCGGTTTGTGTCTCAATAATTCCAACTCAAGTATTAAAAGACTGAACAGTTCAATAGTTAACAGCGGCACTGATTCCTCCAGTCGATGATATTTATTTATTTTTCTCAGTCTCTTGTTACTTTTTCAATAGAAAGGTTCTCATCTAAAATCCATTACTGGAAGCCAAAATGGATTGTTATCCTGTAAATATTGAAATCACTGAGAGTTTTGCCGAAGTTGGTTAACAATCACTGCTTGAACATACCGTAAAAAGAATTTTGATGGCATACCCGGAGACCGATCCGACTCCTTACCTTACTCTTGTCCCTAAATGGGAATGTGAAATCTTTTCAGGGCATACTGAATATAAACAGACATTTGTAGATCAAATTATTACCGATGTAGATATGTTTCTCACATCTTTCGTCCCATTGCTCATTAATAATAGGGATGACAACACAAACATTTTTTGGAAAAACACAACATCGCCTAAAAGATATTGCAGACATATTAAATTTGAATTTATGAAAGAAACACCTAACACAATTCGCGAAGAAGTTCAAAAAGTAAACTCTAAATATCAACTTTAACTGGGCCCACTGTTATTCTTCAAAATATACCTTTTAGAATTCATTATGAATTGGTTCTCCATGGATCTATGTGCAATATGCAAAGATAAACCTTCTCAGTAGAACGGATTAGAAATATAAGGAAATCTACCAGAATCCGAAGAAGCAATTCAACTCGGCCTATCTCCTCAACTCGCAAGAATTAAATTTATGGAATGAGTTTTGAAAATTGTAAATAGATCACCGTTTTAAGAATGGAGAACATCCAAGGATACCAAACAACTAATTCAAAACAAATTTAGAGTTATGTTAGGACTTGGTGTTGACATGGTGAAGGAAGGTAGGGGTGCAACCAATGATGGGAGTATCTCACGACGATTTTTCCAGGATCCACCTACTACAGCTAATATAAATGGAGTAAATGAAGAACGGCTCTGGAGTTATCCCGGACGTTATAAACAGTGGTACTGCTGTAGATCCATCAAAATTTGAAAATTATTGTCAGAAAACTGCTACTTTATTTGTAAATTTATGTAGATGGCACAACATGTTTAATACTGTGCATAAGTTTCTTTGGCACGGAAGCAGAATACTTTCAGCTGGTAGATAGGGATGTTGACTGAAGAAGCACAAAAGGCGTGCAACAAAGATTATCGTCACAGCAAATCAAGAAAATGTAGGAGAATTTCGAAAAACGAAAATGTTTTCCATATGCTCCTTTTGACGTCGAATTCCCTACATTAGTAAATTTCGCAAGGAGCCTATAAACTAAAGGCAGATAGAATTTTCATCCAGAAGTAAAAAACCATTTATTATTAATTGAATAAAGTTTTTGAGAATTTACATTTGTTTTTAAGAAATCTATATTCAATTGCATAATGTTTTTTATTATTAATTTAATAAAATTAAATACGAGATTTATTAATCTCGTAAATAAATCATGTATACATCAGATATTACTGTGTCTTTATTTATACATGACCGTTGAAAAATAAAAAATAATATATCGTGTGCTATGTATTTTTATCGCCAAACCACCTATTTCGGACCACTGTGCGATGTGACAGCCCAAAGTTCATCAAAATAGGTCAAACGGAGGGAGCACTTTACTTAATAAATTTTGTCCCATTTTCACGTGTTGTTTTTTTTTTTACTCAAAAACGGCTTTAACGATTTTGTTTAAACTTGGTATTTGATGTATGTATATATGAGAGCCAAAATTTTATTAATCGTATTATGAAAATAAAAACTTTTATTTATTAATAAAAAGATTAATGTTACTTTAGAGAGTAAATACGTGATGCACAAATTTTTGAAGCATCGCAGGTGTGTAAAAAATCGAATAAACATGTAAAGGAGAAAAAAAAATATGTTATAAGATAATAGTCTATAATTAATATAGGCATATTTTAGTCTAGAAACTTTTGTTCCATAATAAATTTTTGAAAACAATATAAAGCGATTTTAGAAGAACAGTAAGTAATCTTTCTTGATTTCCAGAAAGGCATAAGAGACGTAAATACACCTATCGATTCATCTTCACGATGTATTTGCAAAAAGCAATTCGTTGTAAAAAACAAGCAAGCAGTAAAATAACTCGACTGTTGATGAAATTAGTCCCTTCATATATAAATTAGCAATAATGAATCGAAAAGTATCGAGAATTACCAAATTTTGCTATACAGATACTCTATAACTTATGGAGATCTACAAATATAAGTATATACTTAAATGTGGAAAAATGTGTGAAGTTGAGGAATGGCGTTTACATATTATCGAAACACGTCGATTTCTAATCCAAGTAAATTCGTAAGTGAAAGTTGTGTGTAGCGCGCATCGCACCAGATTTTTACATATGTTGCCTGGTACTAAGCTTATTTGTTAACGCTCTAGACCGCTCGCCCTGATCAAATGGTATACTGTTCACGACACATACAGTGACTCACGAAATTGATCAAATGTTTATAGTAAAACAGAATATTCGTCCTAATCCGATATGTTGTTTGTTAACACATATTAATTACTTGCAAGAAAACATTGTTTACTCTTCTATGATGATGTTTGAACCCATTTCTACCTGAATTATAAACATAGCACATTCAGTCATCATTTAAGTCTAATAACACGATTTGATCAATTTTGTGAGTTTGTTTTAATATTTATTGTAGCCTCCTTTTGCGTCGATTACAGCGCGGATCCTTCTTGGCATACTTTCTACTAATTTTTCACACTGTTGTGGTGTGATCTGACTCCATTTCGCTTCGACATTTTCCCACAATTTCTGCGTGTTGTATGTTGAAGCACTGACGTCAGTAACTGATCTCTTCAGCTGAACCCAATGATTTTCAATAGGGTTTAAATCTGAGGATTGTGATGGCCAATCCAACATATTAAACCTGTTATTTTCTAGCCATGTTTTTGTGACTCGAGCGGTGTGTTTAGGATCATTGTTCTGCTGGAATATAATGCCCTTTTTAGATTTATTAAGCTTTGTGAGGCTTCCTATCAAGCTACGTTTTAAAATCTCCGCGTAGCCGACTGCAGTCATTCTCCCTTCGATTTTCTCGATTATGCCAACCCCTTTTAACATGAAGCATCCCCATACCATGATACTCCCACCCTTCAAATTTAATTGTTGGTTGAACATATCTTAGCTGTAATTTTTCATTTCGCCCTTTCCACATTCACTCTTTGCCATCCTATACAAATCTATTAATTTTGGTTTCGTCAGACCTTACAAGCTTTGCACAATCATTTACGGTGTAGTGCGCATATTTTTTGGTGAAGGCTAATCTTAGTTTTGATGCCTGATGGTGAATTGTGGCTTTTTAAACTTTGCCCTTCCTCGCAAGCCAGCTTCCCTCAACACACGGCGAACTCCTTCAGAGCTAATTTCAATATTATCAAACCACCTAAGTATCTGTTGTATCTGGACGGCATTATCAACTTCCCCTGAAGGAATAGAACAAATAATACCGCGCTTGAAAGCATCAGATATTTTTGGCTTACGACCTGTCTTATTCTTTTCAACCCCTTTCAAATGGGTTGCATTTGTATTTCTAATATTACTAATAGTGCCTAATGAGCATCGGTATTTTTGGCCCAAAAAATGATAGGATGCTCCTTTTTCAAGCTTGTTTAGAAATGCTTTGCCAATATATTCCGACATTGGCTTCACTGTAAAACCATTACAATTCAAATGTTATATCGATTCAAAATGTTGTCACCAAAAAAAAAAAATGTTTCGTACATACTGTTTTATAAGCTGCAAAATTTTATTTTATTGTTATAAACAATTGATTCTTAATAAAATTGTTACTGGTAATTCAAACTCACAAAATTGATCAAATCGTGTTATTAGATTTAGAAGATGACTGAATGTGCTATGTTTATAATTCAGGTAGAAAAGGGTTCAAACATCATAATAAAAGAGTAAACAAAGTTTTTTTACAAGTAATTAATATGTGTTGACAAACAACATATCGGATTAGGACGAATATTCTGTTGTACTATAAACATTTGATCAATTTCGTGAGACACTGTATATTATTTCAAACGTTTTCATAGATAATTTTTTAAATAAGATTAATCCTCCACATACCATCAGATATAGTGGACCTTAGGAGACAAGGAATCTAAGTGACGTTTTTTATTTTTATTTTTTTTTAAGCCTATAGAGAGAAAATGTTATAAAGTTATAAAGGCAAAAAAAAAAAAAAAAAAAAAAAAAAAAAAAAAAAAAAAAAATTATGTTTCTTTGTATATATATTAGTCTTATTAGTATTAACAAATAGTCTCTATGATAGATAAATTAGTATGCTGTGTATTAGCAACCCAATATAATTGGGCAGCACCACTATTTTAAATAAAGTGTTTCTCCCTCTAAAAGAATGTATAACATATTGTAAACTATATTACAAATGCTATTAATTTAGTCGTTCAGGAATCTCAAAATCATAATCCGAATGGATTTTTAATATTATAAAGTAGAAGTTTATGTGCAAAACCTGAACAATAATTATCTCAATGATAACATTGTTATAAAAATACTTCTTTTATTCAATAGGGATATTAGTTAAAATATTGAAACATCTGAGAAGAATACTTCTAATTGCTCGGAAAAAGTTCTACTTTTTCCTCATCTGTTTTAATTAGCTCTTGAAGCAGATGCTAGAGAACCTGAAGACCCTTAAGGGGATTGGGCACAATTAAAACAAGTACTCGCTTTTTATCGAATATTCGCTTTTTTTTAAAGGTAGCCATGAACAGGAAATTGAAAAAATTATTTAAATTGTGTCTTTTAGATTCGTTTTTATTGTTAAGAATTGACATTTACAGGACTGATGAATCGACCATCTATAACTCGCGTTTTCGTTTTTTTTTTGTTTAATGCTATGTTACGAAAAACTAAATTTCTTTTTATGCTAAAATTTCATTGCTCTCCTTCTCCTCGCCTTTAACCCACTTTGTCTCAGGGATGCGTTTACGCAACATTGTTTGTTTGTTTTGTTTAACATCCCTTTAGGCTACTAAGGCTAATCGGATCATGCTACAGTGGGAGTCCTACATTTGCTAATGAAGGTATTATTTGTATATACATCTTTAACGAGTAGCTGACATCGCACATGCTCAAGACGTCCATTTTACATCCCATAGCCAAAGACATTTTACACCCTATATAAATCCTACGGATGCGAACCCGCGACTTATAGTATTGTAAGCTGCTATGCTGGCACCTACACTACAGGTGACCCCTTACGCGTCATTAATATTTATATTTCTATCAGTATATTATAATGAGATTTTTATTTTTATTGCTGGATTTGATTAATGTATAAGATTCTAAATTGGTAAATAAAATTTCAAAGTAATGTAATTGGAACATATGAATGTAAAAGATGAAGAAAGTGTGACTTTTGTAAAACTCATATATTATAAATATAGACTGCTTCGAAGAATATTACCAAAAATAAATACGATTAGCCATAGTATTACAAGGTGACACGAAATAAACAAACAAAACGAAAAATAAATTTTTAAAACCTTTTGAAATGTATAATCTTGATTGAAATAATGTAATACTTAGTATAAGTCATCATCATCATATCCAGATCCTCTTATACCGCTTCTAGCAGTGTTGAGGTCTTAGTATAAGTATTTAATAATAAATTGACCCCTTAATGTACCAAAGGTGCAAAGCATCATTCCGAAAAATAGGGTTCCAGAAGTGCAATAAGTTTTTTATTTACCAAAATTTTTGTTTGACATATATTAAAAAAAAAAAAAAATTCATATTATTACTACTCTTGGAGCTAAATCCCTAAATGCTTTTGAATCATTAATTAAATGTATGGGTTCAACATATCGACTATCTATGTCGTCCCTACGATATTTAAATTTAAAATAGAAATTAAAACTATTATTAGAAAGCTCTAGAAATTTTATAGGAATCTATTCGTTAAAAAAAGTATAAGTCCTCATCTTGCCTATTTTCGTGGTATTATTGTATACTAAACTAACTAAACTATGATCATAAAATTATGTGTTTTTTATTTTTGCTAATT